>JAVTVJ010002855.1:0-49925 GCA_034509425.1 Eopsaltria australis | reverse complement strand
CACCAGCAACCCAGTACCCTCGTGGCAGCTGGAGGGGTGGGGGTGCGGCACAGAACAAGCTTAAGGGATTGTGCACTAGAGAGCGCCAAAAACCAGTCTCCATCTGCCCGCGTCCGTCCACTCACCCTCAGCAGCAGCACCGTGCCCCGCCCTACCGCCTGTCCGGGCAGCATGAAACAGGTCTCCTTGGCTCAGATGCCAGCGAGCGCGGGAGGTGGGGGAGGGGAGGAGGGGAAGGGAAGAGGAGCTGCCCACAAAACAAAGCTGCGTGGAGTATATGTAGCAAAATAATTCGTGCTAAAATTTAAGATTACAGCATTTTACTGAAGTTGAGAGAAAGCACAAGTACCAGAAGCAGGTGACCATCAAAATTGCGCATTTCAAGGTGTTATAAATAAAAATGGGAAATTCGTGCTCAAATATGTAATATCTAAATATATATAAAAAAAAAAAAGTTAAGTTGCAACCAGTTTTCGAACGAGCAGAGCCTGCCCAAGAAAAGAATTGTAGCCTCGCCCAGGGAACTGATTTACATTCCAAAAACAGCACTACAGAGAAGGACGGCACATCGGGAAAGCATTAAGCTGACACTTGATATCTACATTTTCCAAGAAGAATTTCCCGGCAGAGCTGATGGCAGAACTGATTGACCATCTCCGAAAATCCCCTCCCAGCTCAGGTGTTAACGACCAGATTGGACCAGGATAAGGAACATCATGAGCCATCAGATAACATCCTCTGGTGATGAGAAATCAATCAAACACAGGATGCGTTTTGTCCACCTCAGTTTCACGAATAACATGCTTCATGAATATGCTGAGTGACAGAAATAATGCCCAAAATCCGGACTTCTCGGTCAAAACTGTATATAAACCAGCTGTTAGAAGCAGTCGGGGTGAACAGAGGGAGGTCTGATGCGATAGAGGTCAGACCTGCGTTCACCCAGTGCCAACCCCGGGCTTGGCACTGTCTCCCTTTTCAATCGTGGCTTTGCGTGTTCGAACTCTCGGACACGAAATAAAATTCTATCTTTGCCTAACCTTAAATTGGGTGGGTTTTTCTTTTTATTCAGAACAATTTGGTGACCCCGACGTGATAGGACCCTGGGACTGCTGGCTCCCCCGTCCCCGCTCAGGAGGCACCTCCGCTGAATTTAGCGGCCTGACGGAGTGGGGAGTCCTGCTGACCAATCGTATCAACGAACACAATTCTCGAGATTTTTGCCACGTATCGAAAAAGAGGATAAAAAGAGCTCTCAGGGAACTCAGGGGAGATCGGGGAGATCTCCGGAACCGTGACTAATTTATTCGCTCATAAAAATCTACGTGCACGAAGAGCCCACGCAAGAAAAAGAACCGTAAGTATTGCGTGGTTGGGCGAGGTGTGATCGAGCGTGTGTGTGTGTGTGTGAGACGTGAAATCTTCATGAAGCAAGTGCGGACCCCAAGATCGCAGTTCCTCTCTCCCGCGAGGGAAGAGGTCGGTCGCGGGGGAAGTGAAAGATACGAAAAAGGGGGAGGCTGCGCAGAAACCCCGGTTACACACACGTCAAGCCCGAATTTTCCGAGGAATTCGGGGGATCGATCACGGAAGGCCAGAAGGGAGGGTACATTCTTTTAGAGTTCAGGAGCTGGTAAACCTTCTGGTCTCGGACTAGGTAAGTCCAGGATAAGATATCAGGAAAGAGAGCTGTTACCAGCGGAAAACCCCTGGAACGGTTCTCTGCAGGGCCAATAAACTGGTAAAATATCATAGTAGAATTGTAAACAGTACCGATCCCAGCTGAAAAAGAAAAAAAAAGGTAAGACAAGCTAGCTAAGATTAAAACATGGGGCAGAGAAAGAGCAAGCCTCAGAGAAAATCCCGGGAAAAACCCCCGAGAGGGAGTAAGCAGAGCATACCCGAAATTCCCCTAGACAGCCCCTTGGGGTGGTTGTTAGAACACTGGGGGGGATTATTTGAACCTTAACACAAAATCTACAGAAAAAATGGTGTATTACTGCATTGAAGTTTAGAGAGGCAAAGAAATTAGAGAGCATTTAATGTGGCCCATTTTTGGCACCTTTGAAAAATGGGTCTGCCGAGCCCTAAATAGCTATGTGGGCTCGGGCAGCGAAGAAGAGAAAGAATATGCTAAAGTCTGGGAGGACGCTAGAGTGGGACTTCTCCCGGTTAGAACCCATAAGTCCCCCGCGACCAAAAACGAGACTTGGGACCCCCTGGACCATCTCCCTCCCCCCTATACAATTCCTCAGCACCAGCCTGTAATACCTGATGCACCCCCTATAGACGGTGCGGTGGCTGCAGCAGCAGCAGTCGCAGCAGCAGAGCCAGCTCCGGTGCCACGGGCTTACCCTCAGCTCCCGACAAATCCCCCTCTGACACACATTAAAGACGAAAACCAGACGGCTCCCACTGAAGTGACTGACTCCCCTTTAGCTAACAGGACACGACTACAGACTAAAAAATTAAATGACAAACTCAGTAAAGACGATGAAGAAAACCTTAAACTCTTCCCACTGAGACAAGTACCAACAGCCCCGGGGGTTATTGGATATATAAATATACCCATTAACACCGGAGATGTGAGAGCATTTAAAAAGGAAATGAGAAAGTTACTGGATGACCCCTTGGGCGTGGCAGATAGGCTAGATGAATTTCTAGGAACCAGCATATATTCATTTGAGGATATAAACGCGATTTTAAGGTCCTTGTTTAGTCATGAAGAACAGGAAATGATTAAACAAGCTGAGGTACGGGATTGGGAACGGAGAAACCCCCAAGGAACCCCGGGAAGCCTGAAATGGCCTAATCAGGATCCGGGTTGGGACCCACAAACGGAAGAGGGGAGGCGAAATATGATTTATCTCAGGAATATTGTTATACAAGGGGTTAGGGATGCAGTACCCAGGGGACAGAATATGAGCAAGGTTTTTAAAGAATGCCAAGGAAAAGATGAGGCACCCACCGAGTGGTTAGAAAGATTAAAACGAAATTTACAAATGTATTCAAGGACAGACCTGACCTCACCAGTAGCGGAAATATTACTTAAAACCCAGTTCGTGGCAAAATCTTGAGAGAACATTCAGAAGAAATTAGAAAAGATAGATAATTAGCAAGAGAAAGGGCTGCAGGAACTCCTCCGAGAAGCCCAGCGCATATACATGCGAAGGGACGAAGAGAAGCAAAAAGCTCAGGCGAGAGTATTAGTAGCAGCAGTTCGAGAAGCCCAGAAGCAGGAGCGATTCCAAACCCCGGTAAGTTTGACACAAAACGCGGGACAGTGGAAGAAACCTCCCACCCATCAGAGGCAATACCCCGATAACCAGAAGAATACCCCAGAGTGTTTTTACTGCAAAATGAAGAGACATCTTAAAAAGGATTGCAAAAAGAGGCTGAGATGAAAAGATTTTTCAAGCAGACTAGAGGTGTCAGGGGCTCCTTACTTTAGAGTCCATAACAACAACAGAGCCCTTGATAAAACTAAAATTAAGACCCTTAAAGCAAGAACTAATGTTTTTAGTGGATTCTAGAGCTGAACGAAGTACAGTTCAGCAATTACCCTCAAAGTGTGTTAAAAGTAAAAAAATTGTAGTAGTGATAAGAGCTAAAAGGGAACCATTTAAAGTACCTGTTATTAAAGATGTTGAAATAGAATCAAAAACTAAGATATGTCTAGGTAACACGCTATTAGTAGAAGAAGCAGATTATAATTTATTAAGAAGAGATTTAATAGTAATCCTAGAAATCAGTTTGATTGTGCAAGAGGCGTGACTGGTAGTAAGTTTGTATAAATTGACTACAGAAGATCTTTTAAATGTAAATATTGTCAAGAAATTTGAGTAGTTCACTGTCGCAGAGGATATCCTCCTAAAGCATTGTGCACTAAATGTATTGAAGAGGAACAGGAGCTGACTAGCCTTGTATTACATCTTGCTACCGGTTTAGAACTAATTGAACTAGATTCAATATTGTGGTTCTGGATTTTCACAAAGGGGGTGAGGGGAGAATTAGACTCACAAGCTCAAATTTTAACTATCGAGTGCCGACGGTAAAACAGGGTGCCCTGCAGCACTGACGCAGTCAAATTTTCTCGGTGGGAGACATATAAAAGGCGATATGCTACTCAGATCTATACCAGGGGCCTGGAAGAATACTCCTGCTGCCGTGAAGATAGTTTACCCCACCGCTGGTGGCAACCCAGTGGGCGGAGGTGTCGGCAGAGGAGTACACCTATGGAGGCCCCTGATGATCCTGAGCCTGCTCATATACCCAACAATCAGCTTGCAAACTGAGAGTCAAGCCCAAACGAAGAGGCAAAACTTAACCACAGAGTGTAAGTTGTGCAAAGTGCCCCCTCAAGAAGGCCAAAGCCTATCTCCAGACCGCACTAATTAGACCCTTAGACGTTGTGAAAATGGAAAACTGAGAGGGCCCTGTGAGATTAATGGTACTCAATATGGAATCTACAAGTTAAATAACGAACTAAATTGCTTTCTCTAGAATGCAAGATCCAAATACAGGCACCCAAAGCTCCTGGTCCAAAATAATACAAACCATGAATGAAGAAAAAAGAATGTAGAACTTAAACATATATCAGAATGTAAACTGTGTAATCAAACAGTATAAGTTGGTAAACAAATGAAATCAGTGTTTTTAGAATATTTTTAAATTAACCATAAATGTTATGATAACTCTAAATTAGATGTATGTGTAATAGAAAGAAAAACTTACTGGGTAAGACAGAATGTAGAATATGCAAATGATGATCAGGTATGCTTGCAATGTAAAAAAACATTTTGCTTTTTGAAAAACAAAGACGGGATGGACCCAGAACATAGTATTAAACAGATAGCATTAGAAATAAAAAAGCAAGAATCAGAAATAAGAAAAAAAAAAAAAAGGTTAGAGCAAGAAAAGTTACAAGTGTTAAGCAACCAATATGACCAAACAGAAAAGCAATATGATGAATAGAGATTACCAGCTCCCAGCCAAAATTTATTTATTGATTTAATGCAAGAAATTGCCACTGAACTGGGGTTGTCTGTTAGATTTGTAGAAGATTAAAATCGATGAAAAAAAATAGCCTTAGAAAAGCGAAGAGTTAACTCCAGAGCAGCTTCTAAAATAGAATCAAGAGCAAACCCCCAGATCTACTCAGAGACCCGAAAGTTGAAGTTTAGATCAAAGGGTGATTAGAATCATTTGTGTCAGCCACAAAAGTAAAGAATACACTGAAGTAGTGGGATATACTCCCTGTATCTCCACCCTCACAGTTAACTCAAATGACAAGAGTAAAACTTGGCAGCCTGAAAAGCCGGCTGGATATTAGAGTCAGGAGAAAAATACAAGTTGTGAATAGAATAATAACATTAACATGTGTTAGTACAAAAGCACTAGAGCTAACCCTTTCCAATCCCTTGAAAATCTGAGAAAATATTGGCAAGAACCAGAAAACCTGAAAGTAAATTGGAAAACCCCAAATGGCATATACTAGATTTGTGGTAAAAAAGCATACAGTGAATTACCCCGTAAATGAAAAAGTTCATGTACTTTGAGCATGATTCAGCCCTCATTTTTTACACTCCCAAAATCAGAGAGCAGTTTCCTAGGGGCACCTCTGTATGAAACCTTAAACAGGAAAAAAAGAGAGATCAACAAAGAGCTACCTATAGCTAAGAGTAATCAAAAGTGAGGAGAAGAAGACTAGCCTGCAGAAAGAATCATAGAGTACTATAGTCCTGCCACAAAGGCCCAAGACGAGAGCTATGGGTATCAGACCCCAGTGTATTTGCTTAACAGGTTAATTAGGCTCCAAGCTGTAGTAGAGGTAGTATCAAATCATACCTCAAATACACTGGAGCGCCTAGCAACACAACACTCTCAAATGCGGGCATTCGTTTATCAAAACAGGATTACCCTAAACTATCTGTTAGCAGAAGAAGAGGGAGTCTGTGAGAAATTCAATAAATCTGAATGCTGCATTAAAATAAATGACTACAGTGAGACTATTAAAGGCCTTGCAGCAAAAATCAAAAAAAGTAGCTCATGTCCCAGTCCAGAAATGGAATTCTATTTTACAAACAACATAGTGGAACAATTTATTCGAAAGAGCATAATAGAAAAGAATTATATTCTTCATACTATGCTCAGTAGCAAGAATAATATTTATGCCATGTCTGATTCTGTGTTTTATCCAGCTAATCCATTCTATAGTACAAGGCATGCAAACAGCAGCAATACCAATAGATCCAGAATTAGCCCCAAGAAAGATAAGACATCCCACAAATATCTCAAAAATTATGAAACTGAAAGAAGAAAAAGAAAGTAGTATAGCAACAGAAGCTCTAATGAAATTCGAGAAACAAATTAAAACCAATGAAAAATAAAGTACAAATATTTGTAAAAATGTTTTTTTATATTCTGAGCACGAATGAATGTTACCAATTAAAAAGAGGGGGGAATTGTTATAAATAAAAGTGGGAAATTCGTGCTCAAATATGTAATATCAAAATATATAGTAAAAAAGGTTTAGTCGTAACCAGTTTTAGAACAAGCAGAGTCTGCCCAAGAAAAGAGTCATAACCTCACCCAGGGAACTGATTTACATCCCAAAGACAGCATTACAGAGAACGGCAGCACATCAGGAAAACATTCAGTCGACTCCTGATATCTACATTTCCAAGGAGAACTTCCCGGCAGAGCTGATGGCAGAACTGATCGACCATCACTGAAAATCCCATCCCAGCTCAAGTGTTAACGACCAGATCGGACCGAGATAAAGAACATCATGAACCATCACATAACACCCCCAGATGATGAAAAATCAATCAAGCACAAGATGCGTTTTTGTCCACCTCAGTTTTACGAATAGCATGCTTCATGAATATGCTGAGTTGTTGCGGTGGTTCGGAACCAGAGGACTTCCGGACAGGTTCCACGGACAGAGGGTTTCCCCCCGGAGCTCCCAGGGGCAGCAGTTGGACCACCAATCCACGGACCCAAGCTCCTGCTATTGGTTACTGGACTTGTCTGTTATGTATTCCCGCTCTGGGAAATTCCCTGTCACTCCATAGTTCATTCGTTGTTCTCTCTGTTCCCCTCCCCTCCCTAAACCCCATTTGATCATGTACCCCAGCCCCTCCCCTGTATTGTCCCCTGCCCTCATCCTATTGGGTGTTGTTCCTCCCTTAAATACCGATGTAATAAGCTGCTCTTGGCTCTTGGTCCATGTGCTCCCTTTGGAGGCAATAAACCTACCGAAATCACATACCAAGAGACCTCCTTCTCTGGTAGTTCTTTGCTGTTTCACCACGCTCCGGGGGCAACATCTCCCCGGACCGAACGCGGGCCAGCTGTGCTCATAGTCAGCACTCCGAGGAAGTCTTCCCGATCGCGAACGACTTCCTAGGGTAGCGCTAGGACTCCGCCGCCGGTACCAGGGTGGGACTGAAGCAGGGAACGCAACAAAGTGGCGCACCGAACAGAGACTCCGACCTCTCGGGGTTCCCTGCGAGCGACCTGGATACGCAGCAGCGGTCCGGATAGCGCCTTCGGGACGTCGCTCCCCTAGCAAGAACCTCCGCGTTCTAGTGGTGGACTTGCAGGGGCCGTCAGCAACCGTTCTGGAGCGTCTGAAGTGTGTACGTTAGCTGAACGGACTGACGAGACCAGAGACCCTTGCTCTTTTGGATGTTTCTCCCTCCGGAGCCGGTGACGGCAACTGAAGCCGGGATCGAGGAACCAAGACCCGCACGGAGCGGTGAGGTTTGGCGGCTGCGGCGCGGTGGGAAAGGACCAGGATCCGCGCGCGGCGGCGAAGCTCGGTGCCCGTGATAGCGGCGGGAAAGCCACCGAGAACCGAGCGCGGACGGTGAGGTCTAATCCGCGATAGGCAGCGGGAATCAGGCTCGAGGGAGAGTTTTGCACCGTATAAAAAGAGCAAGGAGGCTTTTATTCGGAGACAATGGGTATTAAGCTGTCCCGAATAGAGCAGGAGTTTTATGTCCAAGTTAAAGAGACCCTAAAGTTAAAAAACGGGAAAGCTAATAAGAGGGCTTGGAAACGTTTTGTTAAATGGATCTTTGCCTATGTCCCTCTTGCTTCTGCTTCTTCTGTTAAAACTCTGAGTTTTTGGGAGTTAGTAGAAAAACGTTTAGAGGCAGTGGAGAGAGGGGGTGATGTTTCTGTCCGAAAATTTTTCCCGTTGTTGATTTTAATTTGTTATACTTTGCGTAATTGTCCTGAAAGTTCGAAATCCCCGACTCACCCACCCCACGTTCCTAATTCCCCTTTTCCCAATCCCTCTTCCCCGCTACAGGGAAGTGCGCCCCTCAGTTCTCCCCGCTATGAGACTGATTCCCTCATAGCGAGCTTCACCCCAAACCCTTTCTCCGAGCCCTCAGTCAAACTCGCGCCGGCTGCGCTCCCCCATTGTTCCGAGTTTAAAGATGGCGGCGGCCTCGTGGCGCCGTGCGTACACCCCTGCGCCCAGTGCGCAGCCTCACGCCGAAAGCCCGCGAATCCTCCCAACTCCTCCCACGGCTCCTTCCCCTTCGCATCGATTGGCCCCGCGTCGGGTTCCCCCCCCATTGCCGATGATGTCTTCGCGTCGGGTCCCTCCCCTCGCGCCGGAGGTCCCTGCCCCAGCCTGAGGGAGATCCCCGCCCCACCCCACCCCGCGCCTGGACTGCTCATATCAACTGCAGTCCCACCCCTGACCACCGCCCACTTCCAGATCCCCACGCTCCCTCATTCGCACCCCGGGATTGGGGGCCAAAAAGTGGGGAGGCTGAAGCCTGTGATGCAGCCAGTCAGCCAGACCCTGCAGTGGCATCAGGTGTGCACAGCCCTCAGAGTAACAACCCACGATGGGAATCACAGTCACCTGCAGCCTTGCGAGAGCCTAGCAAGGTGGAGAGAGAGCTTGGGAGAAATTCTCCTCACTTTAAATGTGTGCTGGTCCCATCTGACATAAAAACAATCCTGACAGGCATTTTAGTTAAGGTTCAGTATCGGGTGTGGGAAAAGATATGGAAGCAGCAGCTTCAAAGCCTGCTGAACAGTTCTAATCACCCTCCACCTAAGTCTTCCACAGGCTCCTGGACACCACATGCTCCATCCCATTTGGGAAACGGATCAGCACCGTGCTCCTCAAAGAAATTAAAAGCTGAATCCACTGTGTCCTGCTCTCCATCACCACCCATGCCACTGGAGACCCCATCAGAGGCGATCCCAGATGACCAGTCACTTGAACCACGATGGCTGAAGTTAGTAGGCATCACAACTCTCCACCCAACACATCCACCAGAGCAGATCCAGTCGCATCCACCAACAGACGCTGCTCCACAGAGATCAGCGTGGAAGAGAAGGAAAAAGAAAACTCCAAACTTCGACAGTCATCAAGAAAAATCACTGAGACTCTTCTTCTTGATATCTTCCCCTTAGACTCTCCCTAAACCTACCCCATGTACCTCCCATACCCCAATCATTCCCAGTCCTGTAGAGAGACAATGATTTAACAATGTTTGTTTGTTTATTTGCAGATTTTCAAGACTTTGCTTTGGATTTTAGTTATTATCTTCATTGTACTAACAAATCACTTTCTTTAAGTAAAAAGACAGGGGGAGATGTTGCGGTGGTTCGGAACCAGAGGACTTCCGGACAGGTTCCACGGACAGAGGGTTTCCCCCCGGAGCTCCCAGGGGCAGCAGTTGGACCACCAATCCACGGACCCAAGCTCCTGCTATTGGTTACTGGACTTGTCTGTTATGTATTCCCGCTCTGGGAAATTCCCTGTCACTCCATAGTTCATTCGTTGTTCTCTCTGTTCCCCTCCCCTCCCTAAACCCCATTTGATCATGCACCCCAGCCCCTCCCCTGTATTGTCCCCTGCCCTCATCCTATTGGGTGTTGTTCCTCCCTTAAATACCGATGTAATAAGCTGCTCTTGGCTCTTGGTCCATGTGCTCCCTTTGGAGGCAATAAACCTACCGAAATCACATACCAAGAGACCTCCTTCTCTGGTAGTTCTTTGCTGTTTCACCACGCTCCGGGGGCAACATCTCCCCGGACCGAACTCGGACCAGCTGTGCCCGTTGTCGGCACTCCGAGGAAGTCTTCCCGATCGCGAACGACTTCCTAGGGTAGCGCTAAGACTCCGCCGCCGGTACCAGGGTGGGACCGAAGCAGGGAACGCAACACTGAGTGACAGAAATAATGCCCAAAATCCGGACTTCTCGGTCAAAACTGTATATAAACCAGCTGTTAGAAGCAGTCGGGGTGAACAGAGGGAGGTCTGATGCGATAGAGGTCAGACCTGCGTTCACCCAGTGCCAACCCCGGGCTTGGCACTGTCTCCCTTTTTAATCGTGGCTTTGCGTGTCCAAACTCTCGGACACGAAATAAAATTCTATCTTTGCCTAACCTTAAATTGGGTGGGTTTTTCTTTTTATTCATAACAACAACAACATAGCTACTAGCAATGATATCCTCAAAACAACAACAAAAATAATCTTGAGCACCTTCAGGTTGTGGCAGAATCTCCTTTGCCAGAAGGAACAGACTGAAGTGAGAAGGATTTCTGCAGAGATAGTTTGCAACTAGCTTTGTTCAGTCCTTAAAGCAAGCCACACTTAATGGCTTTCTTCCCTTTCTATACTATTACAGAATATAAGTAAGGCCCATGTCAATAAAGAACTGTTAGATAAGTTTTACATTATCATAGGTTTTTCTCTAGGACAGATGTGTGCCAGCTTTGTGCTTGTTTTGGCTGAAGTAGAATTCATTTTCTTAACCGCAAATGGTATGGGGCTGTGAGTTGATAATACAGAACTATTTTCATTATTGCTGAGCAGTGCTTACACAGTCAAGGCCTCTTCTGCTCTTCCAACTTCCCTGCCAGCAAGTAGGCTGGGGGTGCATGAAAAGTTGGGAGGGGACACAGCTGGGACAACTGACCCCAACTGATCAAAGGGACATTCCATATCATATGATGCCATGCTCAGTATATAAAACAGGAAGGAGAAGGAAGGGGAGGATGTTTGGAGTTGTGGTTTGTCTTCCCAAGTAACTGTTGTGTGTAATGGTGCCCTGTTTTTCTGCAGATGGATGAACACCTGCCCACCCATGGGAACTAGTGAATGAATTCTTTGTTTTGCTTTCCCTATTAAACTGTCTTTATCTCAACCCACAAGCTTTTATCACTTTCACTCCTCTGTTTCTTTCCCCATCCCATTCAGCTCCTGCTCCTCAACTTGACAGGGGAGAGAAAATATAGTGACAGTCTCATGGGTTGAGATAAGGACAGGAAGAGATCATTCACCATTTACCATCACAGTCAAAAGAGACTTGACTCAGGGAAATTAATTTAATTTATTACTAATGAAGTCAGAGAAGGATAATGAGAATGAAACCAAATCTTAAAATGCCTTCCTCCCCATCCCTCCCTTCTTTCTGAGCTTAATTTCACTCCTTAATTCTCTACTTCCTTCCTCCCAGCACCCCAGGGGAACAGGGAGAGGGAGCTGTGGTCAGTTTATCACATATTTCGACTTGTTCCACTCTTCCCCTGCTCCAGCATGGGGTCCCTCCCACGGGTGACAGCCCTCAATGAACTTCTCCAATGTGAGGTTTTCCCATGGGCTACAGTTCTTCATGAACTGCTCCAGTGAGTCCCACTGGGTGCAATCCTTCAGGAACAGCCTGCTCCAGCATGGATCCTCCATGGGGTCATAAGTCCTGACAGCAAACCTGCACCTGTGTGGACTATCCAAAGGATTAGGGCCTCCTTCAGGTGCATCCACCTGCTCCAGTGTGGGGTTCTCCACAGTCTGGAAGTGGACATCTGCTACACCATGGACCTACAAGGGTTGCGGGGGGAGAGCCTGCCTCACTATGGTCTTCATCATGGGCTACAGGGGAATCTCTACTCCAGCACCTGAAGCACTTCCTCCCTGTCTTTCTTCACTGGCCTTGGCATCTGAAAACTTGATTCTCTTCATATTCTCATTCTACTCTTCCCTGCCTGTAGTGGTTTCAGTTTGCCTATTTAGGTATGTGGTTAAATGCTAGTACACTTACTTAAATTACCTGATGTTTGTTGTGAGATGAGGATTAGGAGTAGGAAAAGCAGGTTCAAACTTCATAAAGTATAAAGAAACTTTATTAATATACTTAAGACAAAGGGAAAGAAAAAAAAATCTAAGAAAAACCAGAACAAACTTTTCAGACTACCCCTCCTTCCCCCACTTCTCTATTTCATTCTCCCTGACAACATACAAAAGACAACATTTTGATCACTAGTTAGTTTACTACTTCAGAAATAGCTCTAGTTTTAGTTCATTTAGGGAGAGAAGTCTTTTTTGTTTACACCATGGATTTTCTGTAAGAAAAATACAGTTTTTATGGGTCTTTTGCCTTACAATCAGCCGCCGCCCGGAAGAAAGACTAGCTTAATGGTGGATCTCTCTCACACCAGTAGCCTTCCCACAGCCACTATGGTGGGTTATGAACAGTCCACAGGGTACCTGTTTTAAAGATGCACAGTTCAATTGCAGCAACAAAGAAAATCCTTTCTTCTGTGCTTAGCAGCACAGGTTTTCTTCACAACTCAGGTTCTCTAGCATTCTCCCCGGGACCAGGGCTCTGGGTCACAGCCTCTCCTCTCTCTTGGTTCTAGTTTTTCATCAGGCTGTACTTTTTCAACACCTACTTGTCTTTACTCAGGTGTTTCAGTTCATTGGCTGCAATTAGAACCTCACATCCCCCCTTTGGACTATATCTTCATATATTACAGAGAATTTATTAGCTCAGTCCCCAACTATAGTTCTCCAAAAGAGTTTTCAGCTTCACTCTCGAAGCACATCTCATGCTCCTCCCTCTAGGTATCAATTCTGCTTTTTTCACTGACTGTAAAATTTCTATGCTGTATTTATGTACATGTACTCACTCGTTCCTCTCTCTGTGCAAGGAAGGATGAGTGTAAGTTTAGTCCAGGTATGGATAGAGTTAATCTCTGTCTCTCTCTCTCTCTGGCAGTGTGACGATCACGTGCTCCCTGCCGGGCTGTTTGAACAGGTCCGAGCTGGATGCCAGAAGCTCTCAGAGTCTCTGTGCCCGGCTCTGCGAAGCTGGCTCGGCCTGGTAGGGCCATCTGGGCCTGGGGTGACAGGGCAGGGCCTGGCCTGAGCTGGATGGAGTCCGGCCTGGTCCTTGCCTGGCCCGGAGCAGGGATCTGGCCCTGTCTAGAGTAGCTGACATCCCGGTTGAGCTGTATCTGCTGAAAATTCTACCCGTTTCCTCCCCCATTCCCGACTGCAGCGGCACGGCTGCCATAAACTTCCCTTCCCCCCCCCTCCTTTGGAAGGGGTGGAAAAGCCGGTACAGGGCCTTACCAGGGAGAGAAGCAGGAGATGCTCGTCTCTACACAGAAGTAGGCCAAAAGAGGAAGAGGCTTAGAGGGTCTCTGCTTATATATGATTTTTTCCCTGAAGGCAGATCAACTTTTTAATTGGTTCACCTACATATCAATCGTTAAAACTACCTGATTATTGGCTCTCTCTCCCAGGAAGGAAGTTATATCCCTTCCTGCAGCATAGATTGCTTCCTAGATTTTGACCCCTCCTTACTAACCCAAGACACTGCCACAATTTTCTTTCTTGCAATAACTTTCTTCCCCTTCTTAAATATGGTATTACAGGGGAGGTGTCGTGGGTTGACCCCGGCTAGGTGCCAGGTGCCCACTCAGTCACTCTATCACTCCCTCTCCCACTGGGAGAGGGGAGATAATAATATGGAAAAAAAGAATACCAGGGTAAGATAAGGCAGTTTTATCCTTGCCTCAGCCATAGTTGTAGTTTGTGTCCCTGTCTCAGCTATAGGGTCCTCAGACAGAGTTTGGGTTCCTCCCTCAACTACAGTCCTCTGAGAGTATTGAACAGAGGCCCAGTAGGCCCAGGCCAGCCCCCAGTACAGGGCGAGAAGCTGCTCGCATTCCTGGGAGTAAACAAGACGCCCTTCTGTCAGTCAACGGGCCAGTTTGTTAGGGTTATTTACCTCTTCAGGAGTAAACTCCCAGGCAATGGGAGGTGATAACCGCCCTAGGAACCTGCCCAAATCCCTCCATGTACCTTTCCACCCAGGAACTGGGTACCTCAGGGCAGATTTTAACAGCTCCTCGCCCAAGGGTTTTTTCCTTCTGTACCAGGGTGTCCTAGTTTAGGGCAAATGTTAGGAGGAAACCTCCGAGGGGGTCTCCTCTAGACAAGCCAATTCCAGCCGCCCCTCCCCTAAACCGGTTCGGTAAATGATTTCCTTAGAGAAAAAAGTGGAAAACACTATTTATTTAACAAGCAGAATATGCGCAAGTATGGAAAAAAATTTAATGATATAAAACAATGAAACCTCTCCTTTCTCCGAAGAGATGGTGGATCCAGAGAGTCCTTCTGTGGGTGTGGCTGTGTCAGCCTCAGTCCCTCCAGAGGCCGGGGCTGATGGCCAGGCCTGGCTGCAGAGTCAGGGGGGACCCCGGGGGATTGTCCTGATGTCTTGGACCACAGAGATGCTGAGCAGTCCCAGAAGACAAAAAAAAAAAAAACAGCAAAAGAAATAAAGTCTCTCTCACCCTGCAAAAGCCGAGAGATCTCCGAGAGCACTCCGCTGCAAACTCTGAGAGCACACAGAGAGCTTATCTCTATTTTTCTGTCTCCGCTTCAAGCGCAGTCTCCGAAGGAATTTCTGGGGAATAAGGTGTAACTCCTGTAGACAAACTGTGTGCATTTTCTCTCCCCCCTTCACTCTCTTCACTCTCTCTGTCTCTCTCTGGGCCTAACTTAAAGCAACAGAACTTAATACCCGGCATAAGCAGGACAGACGATTGGGGATACAAGCATCATACAGTCAACCTAGGACACTGAGAGATGACTATTTCCATGAATTCCATAAGGTAACAACAGTGTTGGCTAATATTATTAATAATATCAGGAAGCTTATATAATGGTTGGCAGTAATCACGGGAGCCTGCAGTAAAAGATCATCCATACTCAAATTCACCCAGGGCAGAGAGAAGGAGTTCTATTCATTCACAGTCATTGTTTGTTTCAACATGTTCCTGAACTTAGAAAAACAAAGATAAGCAGTGTGGCAGCCGAAGGCCATATGCCACGCAGGAGTTTACTACTTGAGAGCTGCTATCGGTAATTACTAGAGCATGCTATATATATATATATATATATATATATATATATAAAAAACTGTCTTTATCTTGCTCCACGTTCGGGCGCCAAAAGAGACTGTCGTGGGTTGACCCTGGCTAGGTGCCAGGTGCCCGCTCAGTCACTCTATCACTCCCTCTCCCACTGGGAGAGGGGAGAGAATAATATGGAAAAAAAGACTAACAGGGTAAGATAAGGCAGTTTTATTACAGCGGGAAAAATAGAGCAAGCAAGCAAGAAGAGAGTTGCGCGTGCAAGAGCTGAGGAGAAAAACAATCAGTCTCTACCTCCCATCAGTAGCGATGTCCGGACACTTTCTGGGAAGCAGGGCTTCAGCACACATAATGGTTGTTCAAGAAGGCAAACATGGATGAGTCCTGAGTGCCTCCTCCTCCTCCTCTCTTCCTTCCCTTATATATCTGAGCTGACGTCATATGGTATGGAACATCCCTTTGGCTGACTGGGGTCAGCTGGCCTGCTGGTGTCCCCTTCCCATGATCCTGCCCACCCCCATCCCCCTCGGTGGGGGGAAGGAATGTCACAGGGACAGCACTGCTTGGCAGTAGCCAAAACACTGCTCTGTTATCAACACCAGCTACCAATACAAAGCACAGCACTGTAAGGGCTGTGAGCTTTACCCGAGTCAGACCCAATACAGGAGGCTACCACCATTGTTGATTTTCTAGGCCTTGATCAGCAAATTACTAGATTTGCTGTGTTATTAGCAGAAAAGAGCCCTGTGACATCTAATGACAACAATTCTTCAGGAACTTGTTGTTACAAATGAGGGGAGAGTTTAGACAAGTCCCTGACTTTGCCCAGGTTTCTGGCAATAGACAGCAGCTTTATTGAGGCAGCCAGCACCCCAAAACCACTCTCGCTGGCAAGTTCTTTAGAATGACTGATCAGGTCTATTAAAACATTAATTATTTATTGAATAGAAACAAGGAAAACCAGATATAAGACTAACAGACTTCTCGCTACACAGGATAAACAAAAGTAACACTACTAGTAGGTTCATAAGACAGTGCATGATAATAAAGGTACCTATATTACAGCTGGTGAAGAAATAGTATAGATTAGGAGCCCATGTAACTTACCAGCAAATGATAGTGGTATACAGAAGTCTCCTTTTACTCAACTTCCAAAAGAGTAACTTGATGCCAGTGTCTCGACCTCGAGGAGAACTCCTCACACACTCAGAGAGTGTGTAAGAGATTTTTGGTTTCATGAAAGATATAGTGGTCTTTTATAGTTCGTAAAAGTGCTGTCTGTCAGTCACTGATTTTTGCTTATCCTTTCCCATGCATTCAGGACAGGATGTTTATTGCTGACTAAGGATGCTTTTCAGCTGACATTGATGCCTTAGGTTTTAACTTCTTATTTTTCTACATCAGGACTGCTCTAAAACTCCATAAATTGTCATCTAGTGTTCTGTTACTGTCATTTAGACGAAACAATTTCTCTCGGGGCTGGAGTTTCAAGGACATACTGTTTTTTCCAAAAGCCCAAAATGTAAACACCCATGGACAGCAGCGAAGAGAAGAAGGGAACAAGCTGGGGATGGGACTTCAAGACCCGAAACTGTAATTGGACAATGCAGATGAACCAAAGGTATATCTGTCCCAAAAACACGTGCTAGGTGTCCATTTTGGGTGTAGTCTCTGAGAGACTCTTGCATGGCCCAAAGTGTACCTTGTTTTAATAAATACTTCTTTTATTCTTTTAACTCTGTCCAGCTTCTGTTTCAGGTCAGCCTTTTGTAAGGCATCAACATAACTCACCACAGGGCAAGCTATTCTGGCTTTACTGTTAAAAACGGGTCCATGAACAAAAATTTTAGAAGAATAATATTGAACATTTATTAGTAGAACAAAGGCAAAACCAGCACTGGGCACACAGCGTATTTGCCAAAGGCGCAGTTTTCATTCATTTTACAGTGGGTTAAATACTTTTAAATGTTACATATTCATTAAGCTCTGAAGAAAATTTGCACTTCACACACCCCTTTCCCCCTGCTCTCTTCCCCCCTTCTTGCCAGAACGACACCTCTTCAGGTGTCTGGACAGTGTCAGGCAGAGGATTCTTTGAGAGCTGAGAATTGGGGCGAGTGGTCTTCTCTTGTTTCTCTTGAAATTCTTTTGCACTGCCAATCAACAACTCAAAAGACGTTTATAGCTATATATTTATGACTACGTTTTCCAGTATATCACAATTATGTCGAGGTTATAATTTTACTACAATCTTATTTCTGCTTAACTTTATTTTATCATAACACTATTTCTACACAATATACTAACAATATATGAAGAGCCAACATTTATCATTTACTCATTCTTTACATTTACTGAGCCATAGGGGGAAACAAACTTTTGCTGTATCAGGGGTGAAAGGTCCTGTCTCACTGGTTATCTGGGTATCTGACTTGCACTTGTTAACAGAATAATAAAAAGCATACGGGTCAAACAACATGAGAAACACAGAATTATTGCATCTTTGAATGAAGATTAAATCTACTTTACACTTCAGCTGAGGATTTTGGCCATCTTGGTTACCTGAATATTTTCGGTTCTCACATTTGGCATAGTTGGCAACAGCCAAGAGCAGCCCTGCTATGGAAACGTTGGGGACTGGGGAGGCCATGATGGTGACTCCCCGCATTTTGGGATGGCCCAGCACTGAGTGCTGGAACCCTGTGGACACTTTCTTAGCAACAATGGCTCCACCAGAGGCATGGCTTGAAATTGATGATGCAGCAGTGGTTACTCCACAGACTATGCATGAATTACTATGGAAAGTGGCATGGAAGTCTGCTCGAATGTTAGCTGGATGGTTGTTAGTCACTAGTCTCAGAGCTTTCAACTGGGAGGTTACAGTCTTAGGGGGCTGAGTGGGAGAGCTGAAAGAGGAGAACGTAGCTTTAAAGGATGCAAAGGGGTTTTCACAATAAGCATTTACTGCTCACAAGGAGCGGTGCTGTAAGCAGCAATGCACTATAGAATGGCTGGTAGCATGCACTGCTCACAAATATAAGCAAAAATACGGGAAAAGTAAGGTATCGGCTTTCCACGTTCATGCTCTTATTAAAGACCCTTTGTCACCGAAACTGAGGGGGAAACAAAAACTCTCCAACATCTTTTTAGTGTTAGAGAATTAAGGCATTACTTTATTCTGACCAGGATGTTGTTCTGGCCAGGAAGTGCAATGGAAATAATTTAATTCACACATTGCCTGGGTTTGCAGTGAAAATCATTGCACCACACATGGTTCTTTATTAGATTTTTCACGTATTTACACATACAAGCCCCAAAGCAATTCTTGTTCATTGGTCCCAAATTGCACAATTCTTAGTATTTGGTTTCCTATTGGTTATTGATCCCTTTGCCTTCTATGGTAATTAGGTCCTCATTCTTCATTCTTTTATCCATCTTTTCCCAGACCATGTGTCTCTGACACACCGGGGGGATATTCGGGCATTGATGTTTGTTAATGGTCGCTTATCTCTTGTGTATCTTCTGTGATACTCCCAGTCTGTAGATGTTAAGCTCATCAGTCCTGTCCAGGGAACAGAGTCCTTTGAAAAGAAATTTCATTTCCCTTCCCCCTGGGCAAAGGCGAACAAAACCTCTGAATAAAGTTATATAAACATTTTAAAAGTTGTATAATTTCCAACACCTTTGTCAGGAAAATCCACAAACACCAGAGGTTTATGTCCAAAAAGGAAACAGAGGAGTCCTTCAACTTTATTCGAACAAAGGGAGAGAGTACACTGGGGCACACGCCCATGAGGTTTTTCTCCCTCGGGGTTTTGGAGGGTGCAGTCTCCTTTTATCCTGAACTCCCAGCCCCATGTTGCCCTCTTCCTTTCCCCATTGGTTGAGGTACTAGGAAGGCACAGCCTTCCCGAATCACCTACCACATATCCCCCCTTGAACCTACTATTTTACCCCAAAGTTCAGAAGTTCAGCCTTGTGCAGACCCTTGTCTATCTCAGGAGCCAAGCTGTCTGGGCCTTGCAACAAACCTGCTGCTTGAAGTCAGTAGAGACATTAAGACCCATTTCAAAGACATTAACACCCATACCCTTACCCATCAAATTATTTGTAAAGACATTAGCACACATCTTCCCTCTCACCTTCATGGGACACCAAGGCATGGGATGGAAAGTTTTGGATGGGGTCCTCGGACTCCGAGACTGAGTTTGAGCCAGACTTGGCAGATAAAGAGGTGGTGGAAGCATGACCTCCTATACAAATGGAAGGGCAGCAGGATCTACTGGATGGAGTGGTACAGGTTACATTGACCTATACCCCACAGGAGTTACAAGAGTTTTCAGAGACTTATTGGCTGAAGAGTGGGGACAGCATACTGGCATATATTTTATGAGCTTGGGATGGTGGTGCTGCATCTATTCACTTATTAGTGGGCGAAAAGGATCTATTAACCCCTATAGCCACTGATAAAAAGATCCAACAGGAGTATGCTTGGCTACAGAATATCAGAAGCCGTGATGAACAGGATATCGCTGCGTCTATGCTGTATCACTGGCTGTGTGCAGCAGCTTTAATGGCACACACAGATTCTGCTGAGTTAGTGTCATCCCTTGTGTCAGAGAATTAATCCATAAACACCAGAGGTTTATGTCCAAAAAAGAAACAAAGGAGTTCTGTAACTTTATTCGAATAAAGGGAGAGGCCATGGGGCATTTCCCATGGGGTGTCTCAAACTGTTAGAGGATGCAGCCTCCTTTTTATCCTAATTTCCTGCCTGCATTTCCCTCTCTCTTTCTCCATTTGGCTAAGGTACTTCAGAGGTACAGACTTCCTGAATCGCCTAATACGGACCCCTTTCTAATATGTCCCCCTCTTTTTTCTTTTTCCTTGAATGTCTGTTCTTTTTCTCTAAGTCAAGGGATTTAACATGGTCTTGAGTGAGCAACAGTTTGTGTCAATTAGTGGAATTCCTTTGGAATTTATGGTTCCTCCCATTGCTTCTTTCACTTCTCAGTATCTGGCTTTATCTACCAGCAGGCCCACAATTTGTTTGTAAAGACACTTCCTTCTCATTCCTTTCACTTGGTAACTGGTGCACAAAGGAAGTGGTATGTAACGAAAGGTTAACCAGAAGCAATATTGTAACAAGATGTGCAGGCAAAACAAGCAAGATAGCAAAGCAAGCAAGATAGCAGAGCGAGATAACAAGTGCCATCAAGAGCAAGGTAGCAAGTTTTAACAAACTTGCAAACTGCAAAATTAGCTAAAAACAAGTAAGACAGACAGACAAAGAAGCACCAGGCATGCGCTGAAGATAGAGGTAAAAGTTCAAATGTGAGGAAGACTACAGAAGCCTTCATCAAAAGACCGCCAGAAGACTGATGACTGTTGCTATTGTAAACCACTGTTATGAAGACCAAAGAGCTCTGGAAGGTCCCAAGGGGGAAGGGGGGCCCTGGTGGAGGGCTCCTGGGACCAGGGGATTTCCCTCTGGGATGGAGGAAACAGTGGTTTAGCCCGGGGTCTGGCGGGATTGCCTAGGTCTCCCTGATAAGCTATTACTTATGTCAATAGTTCCCCGTGTTCCAGAAAGTTCCCCTTTGTTCAGTCGTTGATTTGTTCTTCTCTCCTAACCCCTCCCTCTCCTCCCCTCCATTGGACTGTTTACCTTGGACCCTCCCTAACTCTGCCCCTGAACCCTCAGATGATTGGTTGTTATTCCCCCTTATAAGTTCACGTGAGGGGGTGCTCAGGGCCTCATGGTCCCTGGGCTCCCTCTGTGCAAGACTCCGCAATAAACGTGCACAGAATACCCAAACCAGAGGTCCCTCTCTTCTCTTCTTCAGCTGTTGGCTGCGCCTGTTCCTGCTCCTAGCGCGACACCTGCTAGGCGAGCAGCCCACTGGCAGGCTCATACTTGAAGCCTCCGGAGAGTCTCACCCTCAAAAGGGTCAGGGCACTTGGGATCATCGCTAGCTCGCAGCTGCCCGAATCCGGGCAGGCATCCACCGGCTAACCGATAAGTGGCACCCCGAACAGGGACCTGCAGGATCGCTCAGGTCCCTGAGGAGTGTCCTTGACCGTTCAGCCAGTCAGGAGTTCGCATTCGGGGGGTCGCTCCCCCAGAAGAAAGCGTCAAGTTTTATTGGTGCCTTCGGAAGGGACGATTAGCAATCTCTCCGGGAGAGAAGAGGACTGGTCCGCTGAAGACCTCCACCTTTTGGATTTAATTTCACACCAGGAGTGGCCAGTTGGAGCTGGGAGGCAGCAAAGGGATCGGTGAGGATCCACGCAGAGAGTCCGGTTGGAGCCGGGAGAGGGCGCAAGTGCTGAGCTCTGGGGGGGCGCTTGTAGTTTTTTTCGTTGCTCAGTTTGGCAAAGGTGGGACAGCGACACCCCAGAGCGAAATGGGATCTAAGTTAACTCGCTCTGAGAGAGAGGTTTATGCCCAAGTTAAGATAACCCTTACATCAGGAAAGGGGAAATGTAATAAGAAGCTTTTAAAGAGGTTTATTAAGTGGATTTTCATTTACATGCCTTCGGTTTCTGTTTCTTCTGTTCACTCCATTGATTTTTGGGACACTGTGGGGGGAAGGTTAACGGGGCTGGCGAGGAAAGGCGATGAGTCCGTCCGAGAGTTTTTTCTTTTGCTTATTTTAATTTGTGAAATGTTAGAGCTTAAGGGGAGAAGTTCGGGGACCCCAGTTCACCCACCTTCTGTTCCTAACCCCTGTCCTTGCTATCCCTCAGACCCTCAGCAGGGAAGGTCCGGCGGGGTACCCCACAATAGCGTGCAGGGCTGCTACCGTCTCCCTGACCCTCCCCGATTTCCCCTGCCACCCTACCACTGTGTTATAACTGCATATTATAGTGTCGGCTTTTTGCAAATAATGAATGCTATGTGTATGATGTTGGTCCTTGTGGAAGTGGCTTTTGTTATTGAAATATAATCACTTTTAAATGCTTTAATGCCTTTTTGTTCTAGCTTAGATGTAGTGGCTAATGTAGCTGTGTTAAAATGTACCTAGCTTAAAATAATTAAACCACCTGCTTAGTTGGATAAGCATGGGTGTTACAGGCTCCCGCCCCAGGACATCTCTATCGACAATAACCAGCTGCTGGACACTGGTGGACAAAAGAAGATATTGGAGTCTCCAAAAAAACAACGCATGCTCTAAAAAGGCGGACCCAAGGAGGAGCCATGCTAACGAGTACTTGGAAAATGTAAAATAGTTTGGAGAAAAGTTTGAATATGTATACTTGTCTATGAATATGTAACAGGCTGATGCAATAAGAAAAGTATATAAAGAGAGTCTCTCACCATGTCAGACGTGCTCTTGGCTCCATGCCAAGAGTTCCCGACATCACCTGGACGTTGTAACCTTTTACCCTATACCTTGTCCCTTATTGTCTTTTTATTAAACCTTTAAATTTTAACAGGAGACTGGACCTCGTTTTTAACAACTGGCGGCTCGTCCAGGATCAACACATCACCTCCGAGACCCTGGGAGATCCTGAGCCAGGGAAGGCACGCCCCGCCCAAATACAGGCGGTCCCTGCTCTGCTTCTTCTGAGGACTGGTGGCTGCAGGTCAACACCCGTGGACAAGAAGGGACAAGTAAAGCAAAAGAAAAGGGTAAAAGAGTTCCCTGAAGGAAAAACCGTGGTAACAAGCCCCACAGACCTTTTGTGCACGTGGCCCGAGCCAGCAGACTGGTAAGTATGGCTGGGGGGGGCATATATGGGGGCTGAATGGTCAGTGTGTGAGACGCGAGCTGGTTATCCCAGACTTGCGAAGCGAGTGTGGAGTTTCTGAGTGCTACAGTTCCGGCATTCCGCGAGGAATGCAGTCAAAGAGGAAACAAAGCGAAAGGAAAAAAGTGTGAAAGAGCCCCTGGGGTAACTGGGACTGGGTTCCAGGGAGGACCCCTAGTGAAAAAGGGAGTCCAGAGTTTCCTAGCATAATCCACTAGGAAACGGGACAGAAGGGAAGGTCGCTGAACATTGCCAGGTTGAGGGTAAGATCCAAGAAGGATAAGAAAATTCCTCAGGACGGGATGTGTGGGATTGACAGGGGATAAGGAATCCTACGAGACGGGATGTGTAGAGTTAAAAGGTTGAGGAGAATATTCTGAGGATGTTACTCAAGAGCATATGGGGTTGGCCAGTCTGAAAAGCTACACCTGTGGGTGGGTATTAACCAGTAATTTGACAGGTACCCTGTTTCTTGTGCTGTTTTGTTGTGAATGAGAATGAGTGAGACAGATTAATAAAAATGAGTGAGTATGAATGAATGAAAAAATACATAATATAGCTTGTTGGTTAAAGTATTTACTGTCTAAGAGGAGGGGGGATTATATTAGAAAAGAAAAAAGAAAAAGAAAAAGAAAAAGAAAAAGAAAAAGAAAAAGAAAAAGAAGAAAAAAGAAAAGAATAAAGAATAAAGAATAAAGAATAAAGAAAAAAGAAAAGAAAAGAAAAGAAAAGAAAAGAAAAGAAAAGAAAAGAAAAGAAAAGAAAAGAGAAAAGAAAAAAGAAAAGAAAAAGAGAGAAGGAGAAGATTTTTCTGTGGTGTAAAGGATAGGTGATTTTTCCAAGTTATCATAAGAGTGGGGAGCAAGGGTGGGAACCAGGGAAAAACAGAAAAGAGAAGGGGAAAAAAAAATCCTGGGAAAATGGGGCAAAAAAATAGTAAGTGGGGTTTAAAAAATGGAACACAGAAGAAACCCTCAGAAATACCCCAAGAAAGCCCCCTGGGAATTATGTTAGCTAACTGGGATGCAAATCCTAACACAAAAGAGAAAGATAAAGTAAAAATGATTCAATATTGCATGATCGAATGGACTAAAAAAGAAATAAGATCTGGTCATGTGTATTGGCCCAGGTATGGATCTGGTGAGACTTGGATTTGCCAGGTCTTAAACAATTTTGTAAATTCCAAGAAACCATTAGATCCAGAGGAAAAAGATTATGCCTCCTGCTGGATAAAAGACACAAAACTTGTGGAGGTAAAAGTTTTTAAAGAAACAAAGACCCCAGAGGCAGAGCCAGCAAAAGAAAAAAGAGAAAAAAACTGGGATCCCCTAGAAATCCTGCCAGCACCTCTCCCCCTTGGGCCGGGAGGGTTAGAACCCTTTCCCCACATGCCAGGGCCCCAGCACCTCCCCCTCTCGGGCCGGGAGGATTAGAACCCTTCCCCCACGTGCCAGGGGCCCCAGCCCCTCCCGCTCTCAGGCAGGGGGCTCCAACTTCTTTCCCTCCCATCCTGGGACCCTCAGCTCCCTCCCCACCTATACCAGGAGCTTCTGTCTCCATCCCTGCTACCGTCCCTACTGCCGCGTCCCTCATGGTCCTGCCGGGAGAATGTACCTCACTTCCGGCCCCTCCGTACACAGCCGCCCATGTCTCTATGGTTCCGGCCCCTCCGCACACAGCAGCCCATGTCTCTATGGTTCTGGCCCCTCCACACACAGCTGACCATGTCTCTATGGTTCCGGCCTCTGCAGAAGCCCCGTATCAAAACACCAGAAGTAAACCTCAACGGCAGTGTAATAACTGCTCTCCTGACTCTACCCCAAAACAAGAGAACGGGGTTATGAAGGACGATGATGCCTGAGGGATTTTTTCTGCTTTTTCTCCTGAATATGTCTTACACTGTTCCCTATATTCACAAGTATTAGCATGCATACTTGTGATGCTTTAGGTGATAGTTTAGCCTGGTTTCATGGTGTTTAGGAGGCCGGTAGACTAAACACCCCTGAAGCCATGGTGTTAGAGACCAAACACCCTGTTAGAGCCCTCAAGGTCTCCTAGTAGGACGATTTGTAAACTAGAAGTTAGCCCACCCAGGCCCCTGTGGGCCCTCCTGGTAGATAATGCTAATGTGTAGAGTCTTTGTTATACTCTATTGGAAGGGGCTTTTGCGGCGTGTTCTACCTGGACGGCAGAAGCCATCGAACGGGATCCTATTAAAATACCGAGGTAAACAACCCCCAACCCTTTCACTGTGTCTGAGCCTTTATTTCCTAAGACCAGAAAAAAGGCATCAACGAGGATCAGAAAAACTGGGACCAAGGGGTTAGATTATTTCCTTTGTGGGAAGTGCCGATGGGAGGAGTTCAAGGAGGGACAGGTTTTGTGAATGCTCCTTTAACATCCTCAGAAATCAGAACCTTTAAAAAAGAAATTAAGGGATTATTAGAGGATCCTATCGGAATAGCTGAGCAATTAGACCAATTTTTAGGCCCCAATATTTTTACTTGGGAAGAAATGCAGTCCATAATGAATATAATATTTTCCCAAGAGGAGAGACACATGATTAGAGCTGCTGGAATAAGAATTTGGGAGAGAGAAAATCAACAAGGACCAGCAGGAGACCAGAAAATGCCTATAGCACCCCCTAATTGGAACCATAATGAAGAAGCGGGACGGGGACATATGAATGATTATCGTAATCTGATAATCAGAGGAATAAAAGAAGCAGCACCCAGAGGGCAAAACGTCAGCAAAGCTTTTGAGGGAAGACAAGAGAAGGAAGAAAGTCCCACAGAATGGCTGGAAAGACTTAGAAAGAACATGAAGCAATACTCTGGAATAGACCCTGAAACTCTAGCAGGGCAAACCTTACTGAGAGTTAACTTTGTCACTCATGCCTGGCCAGACATTAAAAGAAAGCTGGAAAAGATTGAGGACTGGCATGAGAAATCATTAAATGAATTATTAAAAGAGGCTCAAAAAATTTATGTACGGAGGGATGAAGAAAGAGCTAAAATAGATGCAAAAATCATGATAGCCACTATGAGAGGAAACAATTTCCAGCAAAATTTGAAGCCTCCAGAGACCACCCCAAATATTTAGGTTTTAGAGACAGGGGGAGGGGAATAAACCAAACCTCTACCCGGTTAAAACCTCAGGAGCAAACAAAAAATGTCTGCTTCTACTACGGAGAAGAGGGACACTATAAAAGGGAGTGCCCGCGCCTAAAAAAGAACCTGAAAATATTCAAAGAGATACACCCCAAAGAAGAATAGGGGGGTCATGGGCTCTATCTTTTGGGGGATAAGTACCATCTAGAGCCTATGATAACCTTAAAAGTAGGCCCCCAAGAGGAGGTATTAGAATTTACAGTGGATACTGGGGCAGAGAGAACGTGTGTGATAAATATTCCAAGGGGCTGTGAAGTAAGTAATAACACTGTGAAAGTAACAGGAGTAAAAGGTGAAGGGTTTACAGTTCCTGTTATTAAAAATGTGGTAATTGAAGGGGAATCCAGAATAGGGATGGGAGATGTCTTATTAGTCCCAGGAGCAGGTTGCAATTTACTGGGAAGGGATTTACAAATACAGTTGGGAATAGGGGTTATACCTGAAGAAGGGAAGATGATGGCTAAAGTGTTAAAACTTGGCCAAGAAGATGAGGAGAAAATAAATAAAAAGGTTTGGGCTGGGAAAGGCAATAGGGGAGGATTGAATATTGACCCTATAAAGGTCACGACTGAGAAAGAAGAATATCCCATCCGTATACGTCAGTACCCTATATCTTTAGAAGGAAGAGAAGGCTTAAAGCCGATAATAGAAGAATTGATAAAGGATGGAACATTGGAACCCTGTATGTCTCCTCATAATACCCCTATCCTACCAGTAAAAAAGCCTGATGGGAATTACAGATTAGTACAAGATTTGAGAGAAATGAACAAAAGAACTCGTACCCGTCACCCGGTGGTACCTAATCCCTACACTCTGTTAAGTAAAGTCCCACCTCAGCATCAGTGGTTTAGTGTAGTGGATCTTAAAGATGCTTTTTGGGCTTGTCCATTAGCAGAGGAAAGCCGGAATATATTTGCCTTTGAATGGGAAGATCCAAAAACTGGGAGGAAGCAACAATTAAGATGGACAAAATTACCGCAGGGTTACACTGAATCTCCAAATCTGTTTGGGCAGGCTTTAGAAGGAATATTACAAACTTTCCCCACTCCTCCCGGAATACAAATTATCCAATATGTGGACGATCTTTTATTGTCAGGAGAAGTTGAAATGGAAGTTAAAGAAGCTACTATAAAACTTTTGAACTTTCTTGGAGAAAAAGGATTGAGAGTCTCAAAAGGGAAATTACAGTTTGTGGAATCAGAGGTGAAATATCTTGGTCACTTGATAAGCAAAGGTAGCCGAAAGCTGAATCCTGAGAGGGTGGCAGGGATTTTATCTCTCCCCTCTCCTTCTTCAAAAAAGGAAGTTAGAAGACTACTTGGACTATTGGGATATTGCAGATTATGGATTGAAGGATATACCCAGGCAGTAAAATTTTTATATGAGAAATTGACAGAAGGGGAGGATATAAAATGGACCAGGGAAGATGATAATAAATTAGAAGAATTGAAGTTGAAACTAGCCTCAGTACCTGCCTTAAGTTTACCCTCACTAGAAAAACCCTTTCATCTGTATGTAAATGTGGAAAGTGGAATAGCCCATGGAGTCTTAACCCAGGAATGGGGGGGGATTAAAAGGCCAATTGCTTATTTATCAAAATTGCTAGATCCAGTAAGTCATGGCTGGCCAGTATGTATTCAAGCAGTAGCAGCCACTGCTATTCTGGTAGAAGAAAGCCGTAAACTCACTTTTGGAGGTAAACTAATAGTATATACACCCCATGCTGTACGGGCTGTGTTAAATCAAAAAGCTGAAAAATGGTTAACAGACTCTAGAATGTTAAAATATGAGGCAATTTTGATAGACAGTGATGATTTGACGCTGGAAGTTAATAAAAGTATAAATCCAGCTCAATTTTTATATGGAGAGCCGAAAAGTGACTTAACACACAACTGTTTAGAAATTATACAATACCAAACTGAAGTTCGAGAGGATCTAGCGGAACTAGCCCTCCCAGAAGGAGAAAAAATTTATGTTGATGGCTCATCTAGATGTTTACAAGGAAAAAGGATATCGGGATATGCATTGGTTGATGGGAAAAATATGCAAACCATCGAAAAAGGGAAACTACCCTCAAACTGGTCGGCTCAGTCTTGTGAATTATATGCTCTAAAAAGGGCATTGGAGTATTTAGCACAAAAGAAAGGGACCATATATACTGATTCAAGGTATGCCTTTGGGGTAGTGCACACCTTTGGGAAAATTTGGGAAGAAAGGGGATTACTAAATTCAAAAGGAAAGGGACTGATGCATGAGGGACTCATTTTAGAGGTTTTAGAGGCATTAAAATTACCTGAAGAGGTAGCTGTAGTACATGTTAAAGGGCACCAAAGGGGAATGACCCCAGAAATAAGAGGGAATAATTTGGCAGATCAAGAGGCCAGAGATGCAGCAGAAAATGGGATAAAAAGGGTTATGTTAATTCTGCCCCCAGACTAAGAAAAATTAGAAATCCCAAAATTTAGTGAAGCAGAAGAAAAAGATTTAAGTAAAATAGGTGGAGAACAAGATCAGTGCGGGAAATGGAAACTTCCTGATGGGAGGCAGTTAATTAATAAACCTCTTACTAGAAAAATATTAGAAGATATGCATCAAAAAACTCATTGGGGTACTCAAGCCCTATGTGATCACTTTTTAAGAAATTATGGGTGTATTGGGATCTTTGGATTAGCAAAACAAGTAACAGAAAAATGTATAATTTGTCAAAAAGTAAATAGAAAGGTAATGAGAAAAAGTTAGGAGGCTGCGAGTTAGCTTTGCGACCATTTCAAAGTATCCAAGTAGATTTTACTGAGCTTCCCCAAGTACAGAGATGGAAATTTTTATTGGTAATTATAGATCATTTAACTCATTGGGTAGAAGCTGTTCCCACTGTCAGAGCTACAGCTAATGTGGTATGTAAAACCCTTTTGGAACAAAGCATTCCTAGGTATGGAATGGCTAATAGAATAGATTCAGACAGAGGGACACATTTTACCTCAAAAATCTTACAGCAAATAACTAAAGCCTTTGGGATAACATGGGAGTTACATACCCCATGGCACCCCCAGAGTTCAGGCCGAGTAGAAAAGATGAACCAGACTTTAAAAAGAACTCTAACAAAACTAATGGTTGAAACACAAATGTCGTGGGTTAAATGCTTGCCTTTGGCTTTATTAAGGGTCCGAACACAACCCAGGGCAGACCTGGGAGTGTCACCCTATGAAATGATGTTTGATTTACCCTTTCTGACCACCCAACACGAAACTGCTACCTATGAAGTGGGGGAAATGAGTGTTAGAAAATATGTCACCACAATTGCAAAGACACTCGAAGACTTGCGATTGAAAGGGCTAATCCCCCAAACCACACCTTTAGAGTTTAAAATCCATAATATCCATCCTGGAGAGTGGGTACTAGTGAAAACTTGGAAAGAGCAATCTTTAACTCCACAATGGGAAGGTCCTTTTCAGGCACTACTGACAACTGAGGCTGCGATCCGAACCAGGGAAAGAGGGTGGATCCACGCTAGCAGAATCAAGGGACCTGTGGAGGAACCTAAGGAGTGGACTATAACCTCAAAACCGGGTGATACCAAGTTAATTCTCAAGCAGGGACAAGGGAGTAATGAACTGGGAGGACCCATATGATCTAAGGAATGTACAAAGAATCATGCCTAACTGGGAAATAAGGCCAAGTTTATACCAGTGGTTCCAAGTGCCGCCTGGACAAGCTCTGAGAAACCTTCGATACCCACCTTGGGGAGGAATACTTCCGCTTCAAACAGGAGGATCTGGAGTGTTTCAGCCAGAAGGCCCTCATATTTTGGCCTTAGCCTGTGACTTATATAAAGAAGGGGAGGAATTGCAACCTCCATCAGTACCATGCCATACACCCTGTCTGATTCACCCCAATACTGGACATGCTAGCTGGGTTAAATGCAAATGCTTAAGTTGTGGGAAAAATTGGTATTGCGGCTCACGAAAATGACACCCTCATTGTAGGAAGTGTCGAGTGCCAAATCTATCCCCTCTCCAGGCAGACCTAGGAGAAACTGAGATAATAACTTTGCTTTGTGGATGGGAATTACTAGTGCCTGTTGAATGGGAGATATCAGAGGAACGGTGGGAAGCTACGATTAAGGAGTGTAAAAAGCGGTTTGCTTGGAAATTGGCAAAAAGGAAGTGACCAGGAAATAGAGGGCAAGACCGGGTTGGCCGCTGTACTCGCCACCGAGAAGATCGTATATACACCTGCTGTGGGTAGCAACCCCATAGGCATGGGAGGTGGGGGTATAAGCCATGCCGGACCTCTGTTTTTCCTTTTTCTGTCACTCCTTCTTTTACCTTCTGGGATGCCAGCAAAAACATGCCGCCCATGCTACCGCAGGCTTTACATGGAAAGACACCGAGGTTCCTTTTTTATTTCTCACACCCATATCAACAGCCGCTGTTATGACCCATCAAAAGTACGTACCTGTGAACACAATGGGAAAAAATACTGGGTTACAGAAAACTTAGGAGACAGTGGTAATAGATTAGGGAGTGAATGTCCAAAAGGGGAAAAATGGGTTTGTTTCACATCTACCCTTAAGGGAAGGGTCCAGGATTTGGTCAAAGAACAACTAGTACCCCAAAAAGCAAAACCAACAAAGCCACCCGTATCAAAACCACTCCAAGATTGGTACATGGGACTCAGACAACAATTAGAAAAGGAAATAGATCTCTCAAAATTTGGGAAAAACCTGTTTGTGGAACTGGGAGAAAGAATAAGTAAAGAACTTAATATAACCAACTGCTGGGTTTGTGGAGGGGCTCTGATGGCAGAGGAATGGCCATGGAAAGGCAGTAGCTTGGGTCCGGCTGAACTCCTTAAGTGGAACCGGACAAACTTAAAAGGGGAAAACCGACCAGGGGGATGGGTTTTAAGCTCAACAGTAATAGGAGAAGAATGTCTCTGGCGCACTGGGAAGAATTTTGTTAATGAAGTTGGGCACACCCCTTGTAAGAGATATAAAGTTAGTAATGGAACCTTTACGCAGTGGATCCCAGAGGCATCAACTCTGTATTTGACCCATAGAGAAACAAAAGAAAAAGATTGTGAATATATAAGTGATATCAAGCTTTTCCAATGTAATGATACAGGCAAGAATCCTTATTTTGGGATCCCAGAAATATCCAAATTTTGGGAAAATATGGATCAACAAAAAATTGATTATTGGAAAGCACCAGGTGGATTATTCTGGATATCTGGAAAAAGAGCATATCCAAAACTCCCTTCTGGGTCAAAAGGGAGTTGTACTCTGGGTATCATACAGCCAGGATTTTTCCTTCTACCAAAGCCAGATGGAAATCAATTAGGAGTACCAGTGTATGATGACCTAAAAAGGGAAAAGAGGGACTGGGCTGGAGGATCTCAAAAGTGGGGAGATAAGGACTGGTCTCCTGAACGCATACTGGAAGTCTATGGGCCAGCCACTTGGGCACAAGATGGGAGTTGGGGATATCGAACCCCCATTTATATGCTAAATCGTATTATAAGACTTCAAGCAGTTGTAGAAATAATCTCTAGCAGAACTTCCAAGGCAATGACATTACTGGCGACTGAACAAAGTCAAGAGGTGCAGTGTATCAAAACAGGTTGGCTTTAGACTATCTGTTAGCCGAAGAAGGGGGTGTTTGTGGAAAATTTAATACATCAGATTGTTGTTTGAACATAGATGACAATGGACAGGCTATCCTAGATATAGCCAGAGAAATCAGAAAAATATCCCATGTACCAGTCCAAAAATGGGAACCGATACTAAAAACTGGCTGGTGGGATAATATGTTGGGAATAGAATGGTGGAAGAAGTTAGGCTTCTTCCTTTTATGTGCTACAGCTGGGTTAATATTTCTTCCTTGCTTGATCCCCTGTTTGATTCAGCTAATCACCAGTGTAGTCCAAAGTATGCAAGTGGTAACTATGCCTATGGACCCAAAACTGGCTACAACTGGGACAGCACAAAAGATAATGATATTGAAGAAACAAAATGGTATAGAAGACCCCTTTGAAGAAGCAAAATTGATCTATGAAAGAAATGAGCAAAGAAAAGAAGAATTATTGCTCAAGCCAAATGAATTATAAAAAAGAAAAGGGGGAATTGTTATAACTGCATATTATAGTGTCGGCTTTTTGCAAATAATGAATGCTATGTGTATGATGTTGGTCCTTGTGGAAGTGGCTTTTGTTATTGAAATATAATCACTTTTAAATGCTTTAATGCCTTTTTGTTCTAGCTTAGATGTAGTGGCTAATGTAGCTGTGTTAAAATGTACCTAGCTTAAAATAATTAAACCACCTGCTTAGTTGGATAAGCATGGGTGTTACAGGCTCCCGCCCCAGGACATCTCTATCGACAATAACCAGCTGCTGGACACTGGTGGACAAAAGAAGATATTGGAGTCTCCAAAAAAACAACGCATGCTCTAAAAAGGCGGACCCAAGGAGGAGCCATGCTAACGAGTACTTGGAAAATGTAAAATAGTTTGGAGAAAAGTTTGAATATGCATACTTGTCTATGAATATGTAACAGGCTGATGCAATAAGAAAAGTATATAAAGAGAGTCTCTCACCATGTCAGACGTGCTCTTGGCTCCGTGCCAAGGGTTCCCGGCATCACCTAGACGTTGTAACCTTTTGCCCTATACCTTGTCCCTTATTGTCTTTTTATTAAACCTTTAAATTTTAACAGGAGACTGGACCTCATTTTAAACAACTGTGTGCCTGATCACCCCACAGTGGACTTTTCCCAGACCCTTTTGCCAGTACCCACTTTCCCAGTCACGCCTGCTGCACCCCCCCAATTAGTCCGTTTAGTTCTTTTGGGGTTCTGAACAGCCGCGGGTCACAAAATGGCGCCGGCCGCATGGCTCGGTGTGACCATCCATGCACAGAGTGTACAATCGCGGCTTCTAAGCCCGTGAAAACCCCAGACTCCTCCTGCAGCTCCTCCCTTGCTCCTCCCCTCGCGTCGATTGCCCTCTCAGCGGGTTCCCCTCCCTCGTCGATGGGTGTAACCGCGTCGGACCCATCTCCACACACCGGGAACACCCCTGCAGCTGTGGCTGCAGTTGCCGCCACTGAACCCTCCCATTCTGTTCCCCGCCCCTTGGAACGCCCTCTCGGATGGGTTGCGACATTGGGCGTAACTGCGTCGAGTCCCTCACATCTCACCGGGAGCCCGTCCCTAACCCGCGCGGTTTCTGACCCCTTGCTTGCCGCTGCCGCCTTCCCCATGGACAGCCGGCTGACCGCCGCCGCTGCCCCGCCGGCTCCGCTCGTTGCAGCCTGCAGCGCAGGCACGGCTGAGCCGCTGCTATCCGGCTGGCCGGCGCTGCCGGGCTCCCCCGGGCTGCCCTGAAGAGCTGCTCCCCCAGGCTCCCCCGAGGAGCTGCTCTGGGCTCCCGGTCTGCCGGCCTCACCTCCCGATTGGCTCCAGCTGCTGCGCTGCTGGCACAACCCCCCCCCCTCCGGTTCCCACGGTCTGGAACCCGGAAGTGGGGGGGCCGGGGCCCGCGATACGGCTGCGGAGGCAGGTCCATTTGCAGCACCGGTAACATATAACCAGCAGGGGGCTAATCCGCGGTGGGAGCCGTTTCCTTACAGCAGCCTTAAGGAGCTTTGCAAGATCAGTAAAGAATTCGGTAGAGTATCTTCCTATTTTAAAAGTGTTTTGAACGCTACGTTTAATGGTTGCGTGATGGTCCCAGCAGATATGAAGACTGTCATGAGTAGTTTGTTGCCGGAAGCCCATTCTTGGATTTGGGAGAGGATGTGGCGGCGACATTTAAAGGATTTATTAGGGGTTTATAAGGCAGACCAACAAAAGGCCTTCCTCACCATGAACCACCTCTGTGGGGAAGGTGATATGGAAAAGGCTCAGGATCAGGTGGCGAACATACCAGTAGAGGTCTTAAATGATATTAAGAATGTGGCCAAAAAAGCCTTGTTATGTTTACCAGCCCCCTCAGCCCCCTCAGATGGATATTCGGCTATCAGGCAGGGGCCTGATGAGAACTTTGTTGATTTTGTTGAGCGACTGAAGGAGGCCATGTCTAAACAGATACACGACCCTAATAACCTTAAAGAATTATTGCGGTCTCTGGCTAAAGAGAATGCGAACATGGAGTGCAAGAGGGTCTTGAAGGCCCTCCTGCCTGATCCAAGACCAACTATTGAACAGATGGTTGAGGTATGCGCAGAGGTCATGCCTGAAAGATCTGAAGTACCCACAAAGACCACCTCTAAAAGGTTAGTGGGAGCCACCACCACCCCAAGAACCAACTCCAATGAAAGGAAGTGTTTTAATTGTGGTTCCCCAAATAATTTCACCTGGTATTGTCCCAAACCTAAACCTCCAAAGAATAACTCTGGGTTCCAGTCATACACAGGTCCGGGGCAAGTACCATACCAATATCCATGGTACCCATATCCACCACAACCAGGACCACCTCCGCCACAGCTGGGAAACGGACTTGGGAGCGCGGATCAGCACCGCGCTCCAACTCCAACAAATTAAAGGCTGCCAAGGATGACCCCACCACTACACTTCCTGAGGCATCATCAATTCCAGCACCCTCGCCTCAAGACCAGCGAGATTCTTCACAAGCCGGACTTCAACGCCTGGATGCGGTGAGTGCAGTGGCTCATCACTTTACAACACCAACATATCAACATATAAGGGTCTCTTTGTGTGGGACAATACATCACAGGACTGACATTTTAATTGTGGGCAACTCCTTGAGGGGGCCACCAGAACTATTTATACTGCCAGAGATTCACACCGTCCACCCAGGGATGAACTTTGACATCACCATTTGTTGTCACAACGCACCTTGGTATATCCCTCAATGGACTTGGGTTGCCCAAGCCATAATTTTGCCCAAAGACTTTCCCCGAGATCGCAAAGTTTCATCTGTTTTTTGGACAGAAATAGTGGGAGAAAACAAACCCACTTTGAACTGTAAACTAGTAAATGGAAAAGCCACCGCGCACCTTGATGGAATGGTAGACACGGGGTCAGATGTGACTGTTATAGCAGAAGCTGAGTGGCCAGAGCAGTGGGCCCTCAAACCAACCACAGGAACCATCACAGGTGTTGGGGGGACAGTAACATCTAAGCGGAGTGCCAGTAACATCCTAGTAGAGGGGCCCGATGGACACGTCGCTTCTGTAAAACCCTTCGTTGTGCCATCTGGTTTTACATTGTGGGGGAGAGATGTGCTCTCACAGTGGGGGACGCATCTAGAGATCCAAAAACACCTCGGGATTTCTAGTCGGGGCCACTGTAGGGCGCACCACCCCACCCCTCAAGTGGAAGACTGATCAGCCGGTGAGGGTGGAACAGTGGCCCCTCACTAAAGAAAAACTATGCGTCCTACAGTCCCTCGTGGAGGAGCAAATTTCCAAGGGCCATATTGTTCCATCCTACAGCCCTTGGAACTCCCTGGTCTTTGTTATCTGCAAGGCTGGCAAAGATCAGTGGAGGCTCCTCCATGATCTGGGGGGAAATTAATAAAGTTATAGAAGAGATGAGTCCCCTACAGCCAGGCCTCCCATCCCCCTCAATGCTCCCCTGTGGTTGGCCGCTAGCAGTCATAGATATAAAGGACTGCTTCTTCAGCATACCTTTGAACCCCCGTGATGCCCCACGCTTTGCGTTTTCAGTTCCATCAGTGAACAGGGAGGCCCCCATGTGGTGTTTCCACTGGCGAGTACTTCCGCAGGGAATGCGGAATTCCCCTGTACTGTGCCAGTGGTTCGTCGCAGAGGTGCTCTCCCCTGTGCGCAAGGCTTTTCCCAAAGCAAGGATTCTACATTACATGGACGATGTGTTAGTGTGTGCTTCAAACCAGACTTATATGGACAATGCGTTACAAGAGACAGTAAAGGCCATTGAACGTGCCGGGATGGAGGTTCATCCAGATAAGATCCAATGCGCCTGCCCCTGGGCGTACCTCGGCTTCCACATTTGCGAAAGAACTGTCGCACCCCAGCAGCTGGAGATCCAGGACGACTCCAAGACTCTGCGGGACTTAGATCAACTTTGCGGGTCGATCAATTGGATTTGTCCTCTGCTGGGGCTGACAACGGCAGACCTCGCCCCCTTATTCCAGCTTCTCAAGGGTGGCGAGGGACTTGACTCACTCCGTACCATCACAGCGGAAGCCAAAGACGTTATAGGTAAGGTGCAGCGCGCGCTCTCCACCTGCCACGCACACCGAGTCGACCCGGATCTACCCTTTAGGTTCATGATCCTCGGTAAGACACCCACATTTCACGGCCTCGTTTTTCAATGGGACGGGGTGATGCCTGAAGGATTTTTTCTGCTTTTTCTCTGAATATTTCTTACACTGTTCCCTACATTCACAAGTATTAGCATGCATACTTGTGATGCTTTAGGTGATAGTTTAGCCTGGTTTCATGGTGTTTAGTAGGCCAGTAGACTAAACACCCCTGAAGCCACGTGTGTTAGAAGACCAAACACCCTGTTTTCATGAGCCCTCAGGGTCTCCTAGCAGGACAGATTTTGTAAACTAGAAGTTAGCCCACCCAGGCCCCTTATTGGGCCCTCCTGGTAGATATGCTAATGTGTAGAGTCTTTAATTGTATACTCGATTGAGGGGATGGGGCTTTTGCGGCGGGGCTTTTGCGGCGTGTTCTACCTGGACGGCAGAAGCCATCGAATGGGATCCTATTAAAATACCGAGGTAAACTACCCCCAACCCTTTCACTGTGTCTGAACCTTTATTTCCTAAGACCAGAAAAAGGCATCAGTCATTGGCGACTCCGCCGGGACCCTAGAGACCCCGAAGAGTTGCAGTTTTGGGCTGAGAATATCTCGCCTAGCCCCTTTGCCGGCACCTACGGGGTTAAGTGGCAGTCCAAGGTTGTGACCGGGCTCTAGGACCCAGCGCCTGAAAGCACGAAAGAGGTGAGTGAAAGCGGGGGAGACGTGTTTCAGTATTATGCTAGCACCAGGAGGGAGACTGGGAGGTTGGGCAGGGGGTTCTGAGAGACCCCTAAAAAGGGGGGGGGAAATTCACCCCCTTCCTGCAAAATCTTGGTAAGGAGAGGACGCTCTCCAGTTAAATCACGGGAGGTTGGCGGGTGGGTCCACAACTGCAAGTTGGTTCAGTGGCTTAGGGTGCTGAACTGAAAACTTCAAGCCGGGGATCGCAGGTTCGAGTCCCGGTTGATAAAACTTTAACAAGTTTTCTCCTGCGTGCAGTTTGGCTGTTTAAGGCTCATTTCTAAGCAGTTACCACTAGTTAGTGACTGTAGTTTGCAAGCTAAGGGAGACGGTTTTTTCCTGGCCGATTTCTCTTTTTATAAGTAAAATGGGGTGTAACTTTTCAGAGAATGTACAAGTCCCTGGAGAATCTCCATTAGATCTGGTATTGAAAAACTGGCGATATTTAACAGGAAGGAGAACCCCCCTGGACACACAGGAGCTGATAAGACTCTGTACACGGGTCTGGCCGACGTTAAAATTAGGAGGACAGAGAGAGTGGCCACGCTTTGGGAGTCTAGAAAATGAAACAGTCACAGAGCTAATGGTAGAATTGCGAGCTCTGCACAGGTTTGATGAGTTAAAATACGCAGAACTTTGTACCATATTCCTGAATAGAGAGGAGGCGTATGAGGTGCAGAAAGGCTGTTTGGAGATGGTTGTAAAAGGGAAAGGAAATGTGAGGAGGAGGAGAAGGCAGCTAGTGACTAATGAAACGGAGGAAACAGATGTTATGGACATGGTGGCCCCAGCTTTGCGTACGGGCAGGGGGGGTTCGCCTCCCGTGCCACCGCTGCCATTACAGCCGGTGCAGTTGGGGGCGGGCGATGGAGGTGCGCAGCCGGCGTCCCCTCCCCCACCCCCACAGGCTCTGCAGCCAGCACCCTCACCCCCATCCCCACCCCCACCGGCTCCGCCGACGCCAGCGCCACCGCCCCCTCCCCCTCCTCCTCCTCCCCCACCCGCTTCGAACGCGGGGGCGGGGCTGGAGACCAACCGGCCCCCCGACCATCCGAGTGCTGGGCATGGGGCAGGGGGGGAGGCAAGCAGGCCCTCGCCCCCTGATCACTCTGGGGGCGGGGAAAGGCGTGGGGAGGGGGTGGGCTGGCCCTCGCCCCCCAACCGCCCAGGGGGCGGGCACAGACCAAAAGCGGAGGCCGATTGGCCCCCTGACCACACAGGGGGCGGGCGAAGGCACGGAGAGGGCGGAGAGGGGGCTGGCTGGTTGCCGGCTCCTGACCGCCCCTGGGGGGGGGCGCGGACCGGGAGCAGAGCCTAACTGGCCCCTGCCACCCGACCTGGCCTGAGCCTGGGATGAGTACCCTCGATCGAGGTACCCTCGATCTCAGCTTCGCCGCTCTTCCAGCATCGGGGAGAGGGGCAAAGCTACCCTGACCAGAGGCGGGTGGGACGTGCCTGATCCAAGTTACTTTTCCGAAAGGGGGGACAGAGACAACCATCCCGGATTCCCCCTCCGCCACTCTGCCAGTGCTAGGATTAAAACAGAATGGGATGATATGGATACAGATGGTCCACGAGAGGAGGGTGGCAGGAGGAGGGGAAAAATAGCCCAAGAAGCTATAAGTGCTGCTAGTCCAATTGCAGGGCGCACGAGATCAAAAAGAGATGAAAGGGGAAGGGAAGGGCCTGCTCTAGAAGTGCCTATGAGACAGGCTGTGGGAAACCAGGGAGTGATTTATATAAAGACACCATTCTCTCTTGCAGAGCTGCAGACGTGGAAAGACTCTGTTGGAAAGTATAGTGACAACCCAGAGAAAGTAGCCATATGGGTAGAGAGGGCTATAAGGGCTCAAAACCCTGACTGGGGAGACTTGAATATGATGCTGGATGAATTACTAGATAGCACAGAAAGGGAGATGGTTAATAAAGCTGCCATAGATGCTATACAGGCTCAAATTGCAGCTGGAACTCTCCAGGGGATGCCTAATGACATATACCCACTCGCTGACCCTGGCTGGGATCCCAATGTCCCTGAGCAAATGGCAAAATTAAAGCAGTTTCAGAAATGGGTGGTTTATGGGTTGAGATGTGGCCTTCCTAAAGCAGTGAATTTTTCTAAATTATTTGAGATCAAACAAAATCCAAATGAGACTCCTACAGAGTTTCTGAATAGGCTTAAAGAGGCTGCACGGAAATACACAACTCTGAACTTCGAAGCACCTGATCAGAAGTACCAGCTGGCTTACATTTTTATGGGCCAGTCAACAGATGATATAAGGAAAAAACTGCAAAAAAAGGGGGGTAATGGATATAAGTGAGATGTTGAAAATAGCCTGGCAAGTATATCAGAACAGGGATTCAGTAGATAAGGACAAACAGAATAAGCCCCACCATAAGAAAAACCACAATGAGGGAAAGTCATCCAACTCACCAAAGAGGGGACCCCGTTTTCCTCTAGCTGAGGACCAATGTGCCATTTGCAAGCAGAAGGGACACTGGAAAAATGAGTGTCCAGCACGAATGAAAAAGACTCCCCCAGCTCCAGAACTAGCTGTGGATTATGATAGACAGCAACCAAGGGCATCTCCCCCAGCGGAGCCTTCAGTTATAGTTAAGCTGGGAAATGAGGATGCTGAATTTCTGGTTGACACCGGGGCGACCTATTCTGTATTAAATACTTTAAAAGGTAAGCTGAGCCAAGAGACTGTGGATGTGGTAGGAGCCACCGGGGTAAGTGAAACACGGCCTTTCTTCCAACCTTTAAAATTCAAATTGGGAGAACACTGGGTGACACACCAGTTCCTGTATATGCCGAATCCCCCAATGCCATTATTGGGCAGAGATTTATTAGAGAAATTAGAGGCAGAAATTAAATTCTCCAGAGATGGGGGGGTGAAAGTCATAATTCCTGAATCTAAATTCATAGAAGCAGCAGCCATTCTTATACAGGAATGCCATGGAAAAATTTCCAAAGAAATAGAAGATGCTGTCAGTTCTCTAGTATGGGCCAATGATATCCCTGGGAGATCCAAAAGAGCTGAACCTGTAAGTATTACACTCAAAGCAGGAGCTACACCAGTAAGGCAAAAACAATACCCTCTGAAATTAGCAGGTCGCCAAGGACTAGCACCCATAATTGAGAAGTTTCTCAAATTTGGGTTGCTAGTGGAATGTGAATCCAAGTATAACACCCCAATTATACCAGTGAAGAAAGCAGATGGTAAGAGTTATCGATTAGTGCAGGATCTAAGGGAAATTAACAAAATAACAGAGAACATACATCCAGTTGTAGCCAATCCTTACACACTTTTGACTACACTAACAGACGAATTAGGGTGGTTCACTGTTTTAGATCTTAAAGATGCCTTTTTCTGCATTCCTGTGCATAAGGACAGCCAAGAAATTTTTGCCTTTGAGTGGGAAAACCCTGAAACAGGAAGGAAGACCCAGCTCACCTGGACAGTCTTAGTTCAAGGCTATAAGAATAGTGCAACCCTATTTGGAAACCAGCTAGCAAAAGAACTGGAGGACTGGAGGAAACAGGAGCCAGGAGGAGTTGTTCTTCAGTATGTTGATGACATCCTAGTAGCAACCAGAACGCGAGATGAGTCTATCCAGCTAACCATAAGTCTGTTGAACTTTTTGGGCGAGAGTGGTTATCGAGTCTCGAGAGAGAAGGCCCACATTGCCAGGGAAACAGTAGTTTACCTGGGGCTGGAAATTTTCTGTGGACACCGACAACTCAGCAAAGAACGGAAGGAAGCTATCTGTCACCTTCCCGAGCCCCACACTGTGAGAGAAATGCAAGCCTTCCTGGGAATGGTAGGTTGGTGTCGCCTATGGATATCAAACTATGGACTGCTGGTAAAACCTCTGTATGAGGTCCTTAAGGCAGCCGAAAAGGGAACAATCATGTGGACAGAAAGTGCAAGGGCTGCCTTCAAACAGTTGAAACGTTCCCTAATATCTGCCCCAGCCTTGGGGCTGCCAGATTTGAATAAGCCTTTTGAACTCTTTACATATGAACGACTGAATGCTGCTCTGGGAGTACTAGCACAGCACCTTGGGGACCAGCGAAGAGCTGTAGCCTACTTTTCAAAACAGCTAGACAATGTTAGTCAAGGGTGGCCTGGATGCCTGAAAGCTGTGGCAGCAACTGTCCTCCTAATACAGGAGGCCCGTAAATTCACCCTTGGGCAGCACATTGTCGTGTATGTACCCCATGCAGTAATAACTGTGCTGGAACAGAAGGGGAATCACTGGCTATCCCCTAGCAGAATGCTGAAATATCAGTCTGTGTTGCTGGAACAGGATGATGTTACTCTGAAAACAACATCTGTGGTAAACCCTGCAATGTTTTTTTTGTCATCTACATTACTTGACAGCATGCCTGAACATGATTGTCTACAGACAATAGAGGAGACTTATTCCAACAGACCAGACCTGAAGGACATTCCCCTGAAGAGCCCAGACTGGGAGCTGTATACCGATGGAAGCAGCTTCATGAGAAATGGTAAGAGAATGACGGGATATGCTGTAACCACCACAGATGAAGTCATAGAGGCAAAAGCCTTGCCTCCAGATGTATCATCACAGAAAGCTGAACTCATTGCACTAACAAGGGCTCTAGAGCTGAGTGAGGGGAAGAAGGTAAACATCTGGATCAATTCCAAATATGCCTTCAGTGTTGTTCATGCCCATGGAGCTATCTGGAAGGAACGTGGCCTGCTGACTGCACAAAGTAATGAGATTAAGAATGCTGAACAGATTCTTGCACTTCTGCAGAGTATTTGGAAGCCAACAGAAGTGGCCATCATGCATTGCAAAGGCCATCAAAGAGGGAAGAAAGCCCCTGAACTGGGAAATCGCTTTGCTGATGAAGCAGCAAGAGGGGTTGCAGAAAAAGGCATTTTTGCAGTGATACCACAGAAAGAAATAGATTTATCAGAGTTTACCCCAAAATACGATCAGGGGGATCACAAATTAATCAAGCACCTTAAGGCTGAGATGAAAGAAGGGGGGTGGGCTGTTACCTCAACGGGTCAGGTTGTAGTTCCACCATTCCTCCTTCAAGAAATAGCCCAGCGAGAGCCTGAAAGTATTCATTGGGGAACAGAAAATCTTTTAAAACATCTTAGAAAGGTGGTAATAGGGAGAGGGATGATAGATATCGTACAATCTATAACCAGCAAGTGCGATACCTGTCGTAAAAACAACCCTGACACAAGCAAACGAGTTGTGTTAAGGGTGACAAAAACAGGAGATCTCCCGGGAGATTATTGGCAGATCGATTTTGCTGAGATGCCACGCAAAGAGGGATGTAAGTATATACTGGTACTGGTTGACACCTTCAGTGGATGGCCCGAAGCTTACCCCTGTCGCACCAACACAGCAAGAGAAGTAGTGAAAGCCTTGCTGAATCATATAATTCCAAGATTCAGGGTTCCTCTAGGAATGTCATCTGACAGGGGAACTCACTTTGTTGCAACGGTAGTTGGGGAAGTCAGCAGGGTTCTGGGAATTGCCTGGGACCTGCACACACCATACAGACCCCAGGCAAGTGGCAAAGTTGGGCATATGAATGGAACACTCAAAACCCAGATTTGTAAAATTTGTCAAGAAACATCCATGACCTGGGTTCAAGCCCTGCCAATAGCCTTGCTGAGAACTCACATGCAGCCAAGGCGAAGGGACAATATAAGTCCCTATGAAATATTATATGGCAGGCCTTATCAAGCTCCACATATCCCGGGAGAGATTCATGTGAAAGGTAAAGCTGATTTGCAGAAGTACTTAATGGCTTTGAGTTCCACTTTGCAGAAGCTCCAGAGATTTGTCGTGTTGTCCAGGCCAATAGGACTGGACACACCTGCTCATCAGTTCCAACCGGGAGACTGGGTCTACATCAAGTGGTGGGACGGTGACCCCTTGCAAGCCAAGTGGAAGGGACTATTCCAAGTTTTGCTGACCACCCTCACTGCAGTCAAAGGTGCCGGCAAGGGACCGTGGATCCACTATTCCAGAGTGAAAAAGGCTTCGGTTCCCGAGACCATCAAGAAAACAAAGACTGATACAGATCAGGAGGATGGGGTTTAAACTGTTCTTTACATGTCTGTTATCTGCCCAAATGGTAACTATGATTCAGGGTTTGTCCCATGATTTACACAAGGCTGTAATCCAAAATGTGTCCAAAGTTCTTAATAAGAACAATTGCTGGTTCTGTATCCGGTTGCCACCTCTAGATGGGTGTGGTCACTGACCGTTGATTGGCATTTTAAGCTTCCAAAAATGACACCTTAAAATTTGACCAGATCTTTGACACCCTTACCTCATGGTTACCAAACTGGGCCTGGATAAAAGAAACATTTATAGTAGCTGTAATTGTAGTTATCCTCTCTGTAGTAGCCTGCATGTCAGCCGGTTGTGTAAACCGATACTGTAGGTAATGTAGAATAGAGTAAGGTAGAGTAGAGACTAGACAAAGTAGAATCTTGTTAGTCTCTAAAAGGGGGGAAATGATGCCTAAGGGATTTCTTCTGCCTTTCTCCTGAATATTTCTTACACTGTTCCCTATATTCACAAGTATTAGCATGCATACTTGTGATGCCTTAGGTGATAGTTTAGCCTGGTTTTATGGTGTTTAGTAGGCCGGTAGACTAAACACCCCTGAAGCCACGTGTGTTAGAAGACCAAACACCCTGTTTTCATGAGCCCTCAAGGTCTCCTAGTAGGACAGATTTTGTAAACTAGAAGTTAGCCCACCCAGGCCCCTTATTGGGCCCTCCTGGTAGATATGCTAATGTGTAGAGTCTTTAATTGTATACTCAATTGGGGGGACGGGGCTTTTGCGGCGTGTTCTACCTGGACGGCAGAAGCCATCGAATGGGATCTGTCCTGGGTTAGGCCAGAGGGGTCAAAATCTAGGAAGTGATCTGGGCTGCAGGAATGCAGGAAGGCATACAGCTTCCTTCCTGTGAGAGAGAGAGCCAATAATCAGGTAGTTTTAAGAATTGATAGGTAAGTGAACCAATTAAAAGGTTGGTCCGCCTTCAGGGAAAAAACCATATATAAGCAGAGACTTTCTGACACTCTTCTCTCTTTAGACCTGCTGCTGCTGTGTAGAGAGGAGCAGCTCCTGCTTCTCTCGCTGGTAAGGCCCAAGCGCTTTCCCCCCCCTCCCCCCCCTCCAAAGGAGGGATGGGGGGGGGAAGGGAGGTTTTATGGCAGCCGTGCCACTGCAGCCAGGCAGGCATGGGGGAGGAAACGATTGGAATTTTCAGCAGATCCAGCTCAACTGTGGCCGTCCGCCTGCCTCCTCGGTGGAGTGGAGGTGGCTACTAGCAAAGGCGGATGCGACTTGGGTCCTCGGGGGCCAGCCTCGTTCCCAATCGCCGAGCGACTCTTGCCCTTGCTCCCTGCTAGCTGCTCGGTAGGCGAACTCTCCCACACCTCAGGGGGTTCCTCCAACCCAGGAATGAAGAGACACAGACACGAGGTTCTGCATTCTGTGACACCGGGGATCGGAGGACCTCGATTCCCCTGGGACACGATCTTTTATTGTTCCCCCGGTGACCAATCACCGGGTAGCAGAGGGGAGGAACTGGGGAGGAGCAGGGGACAGGGAGCGAACCAGGGATAGAAGGGGATGAGCGAGGGTTACAGACAGGGGAGTGATACAATGAACAACCGAGTAACTGAGAACTCTCTAGGAAACTGGGGGTGACTAACTCAGATGGGCAGGTGGTGCTCCCCAATGAGCCCTGGGGGTATTAACCTGTCTCGAGCCCAGCCTCTTCTGGGCTAAACTATTGTTTGCTCTACCTCGGGGGAGCCCTCCTCCTCCCCCCAGGGCTTTCCCATTGGAAATTCTTCTTCTGGGGTAACCTGCACCACTGCCACATCTCCCCCGTTTTTATTACTTAAAGGCAATGCGCGGTTAACTAAAGGGATAACAAAACACTTAACACAACTTAGGGAACAAAGTCCAAGGAAAAGAGTCAACAAAAACCAAAACAGAGTCCGTAAAACTTGTGAAATCCAGCCAGAGATCCCCCAGCTGGTGAAGAGGCTGTCAAGCCAGTCCTTGCCCTCCGTCTTGAGTTGGTGGATCTGGTCCCGCATCTCCTGGATTGTGGACTTGATGGATTGGGCGTGAGATGAAAGGTTGAAGCAACACAGTCCTTCAAACTCTTCGCACCCGTGGTTGTGGAGCAGCAGCAGATAGTCTATGGCGGCCCTGTTTTGGAGCGTCGCCTGCCTGGTTGCCTCCTCATCTGAGAGGAGTTCAGGCAGGTGCTAATCGGGCCGTTCGCTGAGTCGACGTGAAGGCAGAAATCACTCTGGCCGATGGATTTTGCCAGAGTGACCCACACGTTTTCTCGAGGCTGCTGCACCAGCCACGGGGCAGACGCCGGAATTTCCAGGAGAAACAGGACCCTAATGAAAATCCAGACTGGCTCAATCTTCCTTGGGGATTTCTGATGGGTAGACTGAAAAAGAAAAACCTTAAAATCTAACAAAAGTGATCCAAACGACAAAAGGTAACTCTAACATAAACTCCCCCTCTCTCCCCCCTTTCTCTTGAATGGGTAGGTAACAGGGATAGGGACACACACAAGGTAAGTCAGAGGGGTAGGTTGGGGAAGGGTAAAAGGGGGTGTATAGTCCATGGTATTGCTGAGTATGGTTGCCTTCTGACATCTCTGGTGTCTTCTTCCTCTGGGACTTCTTCTTGCTGAGATGCCGGAGGGTCGTCTAAGCTGGGCAAGTCTTTTTTTTCTCCTTTTCTTCCAAGCCTTCGTGGCTTGGAAACCTTCTTCTTGCGGAGACTGGGGTGGAACTGTCTCTGCAAAACAAGCTCGCTTTCTCTGCTTAGGCCCCCGGTAGGGTCGGACATACCTAGCTGGGATCCATTTCGGCCCCTCTGGGGTGGACACACATGCGTACCCTCTGCCCCAGACAATCAGTGGGAGAGGCCCTTCAACCTCATGGGTCTCAGGGTCTCTTACTAGCACCGGCGGATGTTCTTTTAATTTGGAGTTGGTCGAATTAGTAAAGTGCCGGAATACAGGGGGGACGGGCTCTTCTGGTGTACAATTTAAAAAGTTAATCGTGAAGAGCGCCTTGCAGAGTCGCTCAATGGGCGATTTCGTCTCTGCACCTCCTTGCTGCTGGTAGAGGACTCTCTTAAGTGTACTGTGAGTCCTCTCCACGATGGCCTGCCCCGTAGGGGAGTGAGGGATGCCGGTAACGTGGGCAATCCCCCACTCCTGGAGGAAACTACGGAGATAGGCAGAGGTGTACGCTGGGCCATTGTCCGTCTTTATCTTTTTGGGGGTACCTAGGACAGAGAACGCCATTAGAAGATGTTTGCGAACGTCTTTCGCCTTTTCGCCCGTCTGGGCCGAGGCGAACACAGTATGGCTAAACGTGTCTACAGAGACATGTACATATTTGAGTCTGCCGAACTCTTGGATATGGGTAACGTCGGTCTGCCAAACTTCATTTGCAGCTAGCCCTCGGGGGTTTACCCCTGGATGGAGCGAGGGCAGCTGATAGGTCTGGCAATTGGGACATGTCGCCACGATGGCCCGAGCCTGTTCTAGAGGTAGGTGGAACATCCTCCGGAGGGCTGGGGCGTTCTGATGGTAGAACTGGTGGGACATCTTGGCTTGTGCGAAGGTGTCAGGGACGTTAGCTGACTGCACCTGCGCAGCCATTGCCAAGGCGTCTGCTCTGCGGTTCCCCTCACTGATGTACCCAGGAAGGTCTTGATGCGATCTCACATGCATCACGTGAAATGGGTGCTCTCGGTGGGACAACAGGGACACTAGCCGTGAGAGCAGCCCGAATAAATTTTTGTTAGAGACCTCCTTAAGTAAACTGTGTTCTGCTCTGACAGTTATCCCAGCAACGTAGGCCGAATCTGTAACCAAATTGAGAGGCTCCCGGAACCTCTCAAAGACTCTGACGACGGCTGCTAGTTCTGCAATTTGTGGGGATCCCTCCACCACATGGACCTCAGATTCCCACTTCTGGGTCCGAGGGTCCTTCCAAGTCATGACTGGCTTGTGAGAGGATCCCGAGCCGTCGGTGAAAACCGTCAGAGCTCCTTTTACAGGCTTTTTTGACTGCATAAACTTTGGAACCAAATTAAAATTTGTGTTAAACAGGTGATGTTTCATTTTCTTTCCCGTGATTTTGCCTGGGAAACTGTCAAGAGAGAACTGGAGGCTCTCATTGGACTGGACTAATTTTTCCAAGTCCTCATCTTTCCAGGGAACACGAATGCATGAGAAATCGCACCCCGCAAGGGTGCGGAACCTGGCCCTCGCTCTGGTGATAAGCGAGGCCACCAGCTCTTGTGGCGTGGTAATAGTTCTGGACGGTGTGTGAGGGAGGAACACCCACTCTATGATTAAGAGGGGGTCCTTCAACCTCTCGTCCCATTGAAAGACCAGTCCGTGTAATTGGGGGACCTGCCCTAAGATGATAAGTTGAAAAGGCAGGTCCGGGGCCACTCTGTGGGCGTGCCTGGAGACTAAGGCTTTGCACACCTTACCTATGGAAGCCCTGGCATCGGTGGTAAGCTGCTTTGGAGAGTCGAGTCCCTCACCGCCCTTCAGGAGATCGAACAAGGGGGCGAGGTCTGCCGTCGTCAGCCCCAGCAGAGGACGAACCCAGTTGATACTCCCACATAGCTGATGTAACTCCCGCAGGGTCCTGGGCTCGTCCACGATGTCGAGCTGCTGGGGTGCGACGGTCCGCTCACCGATGCGGATGCCGAGGTACTTCCACGGTAGGGCGCGTTGTACTTTGTCTGGATGGATGGTCATCCCGGCACGCTGGATGGCATGGATGGCGGCTTTGAGAGTCTTTTCTAGTAGGTGCTCGGAAGGAGCACAGACAAGAACATCATCCATGTAGTGGAAAATTATGGATTTCGTGAAGGCTTTCCTCACTGGCGACAGTACTCGGGCTACGTACCACTGGCAGATTACAGGGGAATTTTTCATTCCCTGGGGCAACACCCGCCAGTGGTCCCTCTCTTGGGGCGCCTGCCTGTTCACAGACGGCACAGAAAAGGCAAACCGCGGCGCATCATTTGGGTGCAACGGGATCGAGAAGAAGCAGTCCTTGATGTCAATAACTGCGAGTGGCCACGCTCGGGGGAGCATTGCCGGGGATGGTAATCCCGGCTGAAAGGGACCCATGTCAACAATGGCCTCGTTAATCTTACGTAGGTCGTGGAGAAGCCTCCACCCGCCTTTGCCAGCCTTGTGGATGACAAAGACAGGGGAGTTCCAAGGGCTGTCTGATGGGACAACATTACCCTTGGAAATTTGCTCTTCCACGAGTGACCGTAGGGCGCTCAACTTATCTTTAGTGAGGGGCCACTGCTCCACCCACACCGGCTTGTCAGTTTTCCAGGTGAGTTGCGGGACAGAGCCATGGGTGGGGCGCCCAGCAGCGGCCCCAGCTAGAAATCCTCTGGTGTATCTGGGATTTCTAGCCTGGTCCCCCATTGCGACAAAAGGTCCCTACCCCAGAGGTTGAAGCCAGAGGCCACCACGTATGGTCTTACCGTGGCAACATGACCGTCCGGCCCCTCCACCAAGATGTTATTAGTGGACCTCTGGGGCATAACGGCTCCCCCAAGTCCGGTGATGTTTTCGGTTGAGGGTCGGAGCCCCCATCCATGTGGCCACTCTGCTGCTGAAATGATAGTCACGTCTGATCCTGTGTCCATCATTCCTCGGATGTGCACCTCTGCCTTGCCGTTTTTGAGGCGGCAAGACAGGGTGGGCTTGTCGGTCCCCAGGAGCTCTGAGTACATGGCCCGTGGTGTCATCTTCGTCTTGGGAAGGTCCTCCGGAATAATTATTGCATGAGCCAGCCACTGGCCCCTGGACACGAACCAGGGGGCCGAGTGACAGGCGGCGGTGATTTTAGAAGTCTGTCCCGGGATAGCTGTAACAATCTGAGGGAGCACAAAGAGCCCGAGAGGGCCCCTCGTGGAGTCCCCCACGACCAAAAGCTCTGTCCTCTTATAAATGTCTCCACAAAGAAACACGTTATAACTACGAAAGTCTGTGGTGGTGATATGTTGAGGGTGGGCACTTACCAGGTGGAACCTGGTCCTGTCCTTGGCCGCTGCAGTGTCCCCCTCTCCCGCCGATGGTGTGGCGGGCGGTCTCGCCGGAGCGGTGATGGTGGTCCCGGTGTTGTCAGCATGTAATTTGGTGTCACAGCGCAGTGCTGTACTGCGCTCTTCTGCCCGTTTCCCTGGTGCTGGCGGCAACATGGGCAGAGCACCGCTCCGGGACCTGCGGGAGGCTTAGAACAAGAGGTGTTATTTCTCCGGGGCTTTGGACAAAAGCGTGCGATGTGCCCACCCTGTCCGCAGTTATAACACTTGTTATGTCCAGTTCGGTTATTGTCAATTTCAGGGGTGGCAGCCCCCGCTGCTGTCACATACTTCTTTTGCTGGTGGGGTCCGCGGCCTGGAGGAGGGGGTGCTACTGATGGCTCGGGGGTGATCTCGGCGCACGCTTCTAACATTGCCTCTAAGGTGGGCCGAGGCAATTTGGGGAGGGTTTTTAGGACTGCCTTGCAGGCAGTGTTGGCATTGGCGTATGCCACTGACCGGAGGAGCTTTGCTTGGTTTGAGGGGTCTTCTTCCTGTTTCTCGAGAGCCATCCTCACTCGGCCTACAAACTTAACAAAGCTCTCCTCTGGTTGTTGCCTGATGGTGGCATACCCATCTGAAGGCACCTCCGCAGATGGTAGCGTCAGGAGGGCC
>JAVTVJ010002854.1:0-138226 GCA_034509425.1 Eopsaltria australis | reverse complement strand
CAAAGTTGGTTTCTCTTGCTTCATTTTGCTTCCTGGCAGAGCCACTAGAAGAGATTGAATGTCAATAAGTTTTAGGAAAACCCAGAGGGCTCTAGTTCTCTACTCATTTACACCACTGTCAGAGCACTGTGGCATTACTAAGCTGGAATCATCCCTGATTGACACAAGGGGAGAATCAAATTCTGCCTATCCAGTAGTTCAGAATGTAATGGATACTTGGATTTTGTTGATGCTGGAAAAAAAAAATTACTGAGAAGTATCTCTCTTCTTTCAGGTGATAAAAAACCCCAATGTGTCTTCTTCACTAAGAATTTGAAAGTAATTTTATGTCCCTTTTAAAGGTTTTATGTTATGACTGCCATTCATTTCCCATATGATGGTAAAAACCAAAACCAAAACTTGCCTTTGATGAAAAGCCTCCACTCAAAAAATAAAAGTAGCGCAAGTCCCTCTCAAAATGTTCTGCTTGACGTCATGTATGTCATCAATTTTGAACCACAGAGTGACTTGCTGACTCTCATTCATTTCATAACCCCCTGAGTCATCAGAGTAGTACTTCTCTAGGGTTTGGGAGAATATTTGCAAACCAGGTAGTTTCCTCGTAAGTGTATTAATTACCTTAGCAACATAAAAGCATCCATAATTACAAACATTCTTGTTTGCTTAAGCTTTCTAGTTCCAGGAGAACTGCAGTTTTCTTTCCTGAATGAAATATTCCCTAGCTCTGCTTTTCTTGTGAGAAATGACTGATGTTCCCTAAGAACATTCATTGTGACTGGATTGTTGAAGACTACAGTTTGAAAAGGGAAGGAGTGGTCTTTTCAGAGGTTTAACCAATAATTTGAATTAATAGATCATTCTGTTAGAGATAATTGAAGCAAATTGAGGTTAAACCTTATACTCTGTGGCTGGAGGTATTTGATCTTTGCATCACTTTTTGTTCTAAGCAGTATGTTACACTGTTTTGATGAGCACATCCTACATGCAGGAACTTTTTTCCAGCACAGCTGCTGGACAGTGTGTCAAAAGAAAGCTATCCTATCATAAACTCAATGAACACAAGTAGCAATAGACAAGGTCAGAACTTGAGTAAAAATATGATTTTTTCTGCCTTTTTCAAATATCTTTCCTGTATTCTACTTCTTGTGTCACTTACATGTGTATTCATAATCAATCATTCTGCTGGATGCAGACATTTCTCTGCTCTAGTATTTGTCTTGTGTTAATGGGAAATTTCTCTTTGCAGTATGTTTGTCTTGCGTGTCTCACATCAACTTACTCTCCTGGGAGATCTGGAAGTGCTATTCATACATAGCATCCTGTGATTCATCTAAAAGTTTCTGTGATGAACATGGAAATAATTTTTTCCCTTTTTCCCTCCCCACTTTTAACCAGGTAGACAAGAAAATTGTTCGCACTGAAATTGGAGTTCTTCTTCGTCTTTCACATCCCAACATTGTAAGTTTAGCCACCTTCTTTCACTTCACATTTATTTCCTTGTTTTTTAATACTCTTTCTGTTTGTGAGAGAAGACTCTTGTGGTTCACCTGTACAGAGATGGATTAAAGCTTTGAGTTCTCTTCATGGGCATGCTAGCAACATTTTTATGAACATCTGCTGAGTTATACTTCCATTTTAAGATAAAACATTGATATTCTTATAGATTTGAATGAGAAACTATGTGAAGGAAGTTTTGCAAAGGAAAGTAAAAGGTGGTGTTTTCAGACCTGAGAGGGTAGGAAAGGTTTTATTTTCGGTTTCTCTGAGAGATTGACAATGGCCTCTTAAACTCCTGTATTTCATGAAGGTTACTGAGGTATGAGAATAACCAAAACAGTACAAAAAAAGAAAAAAAGCTAGCAAAAAAAAAAGGGGAGAGAACAAGGTAACTCTCCCAGCTGTTGATTGTGTTCTACTCTTGACCTTCAGATGTGCTCAGCAAGAAGACAAACAAGCTAAATAAATACTTTCTGTTATCTTTTACCAGATAAAACTGAAGGAGATATTTGAGACCCCTACAGAAATCAGTCTTGTTCTGGAACTGGTCACTGGTGGAGAACTATTTGACAGGTAAGTTACCTGTACACACCTCTCCCAGTACCCAGGATGTTGGAGTTCAAATTTCTTCTCTGTATGTAAATCCTGTGTTAGTAATTACTGGAATTATTTCACCAGCATATGATTTAGTCACATGAATAAATATCTGCAGCAAAGAGCTTAGAGGTGCCTTTGGAAAGGTAATTATCAGGAGAATTTTGGGGAAAAAAACAAGTTGAAAATGGAGGAATTAGCCAGTAAATGTAGAAGAAAGGTGCTCGGCCAACGCACAGAATCGAGTGTGTTAGAGCTGACAAAAGGTGGGGAAAACTGGCAAAATCTCATTGACAGGTCATCATAAATCATGTTAGGTGGCAACCAGACTGCCAGGAGGATAGTGTTATGTCAAATAAAAGTTTTGTAAGCAGACTAACAAGAAAGAAATTCTCTTTGGTATTTGCTGTGTTTATGAAACATCTGGTTTTGCTACAAAGGTTCTGCAAGACAGATGTTGAGGTCTGAAGGTTTTGCTCATGAGGCTGCACAGGCTTCTGAAGTGCATATGCATAAAGTGAGATGATTCTCTAATAGTGTTGAGATGATATTTTACTGGTAGGGATTTGGGTTTTTTAGAGCAAGAGATGATAAGAAAAACATTTGATACTGGCTTGGGTAAATGAACTAACTTACTGGTATTCATGATTTTCAGCTCACGTAAGGACAGGTTATTTGATTTCCCTTGTTTTGTAAAGAAAGTTTAATTTTATAGAGGAATATTACCAAAAATACACATCAAATATTCAATCTGAAAGTATCTTTCACTTGAAAAAACAAAATTTTTTTTAATACTGTGGTCATACCTTCAATCTTGACAAGAACTATTTCTGAACAACAACAACAAAAGCAACTGCACCTCTGACATCCTAAGATGAACAGAAAAAAGGTCATTACTCTCTCAAAAATCAGTCAAAGGAATGAGGAGACACTTGCTGCTAGTTAAAGAAACAATGAGGGCCCAGTCCTGAGCTGGAGAGGGTCCTGGTCAAGGTGCCTGACCTTTCATGTAACCCTTTTTATATCCACGTGGGTTTCGGGTTGGGTCATTTTCAGGAGGGCTGGATACGCCACAGGAGTCTTTGATGAGATTTTTCAATGGTGAAACACAAATAATCCAGTGAAATAATAATTGGTTCCTGAGCAGCAACCATGTGTGTGGTAGCAGAACTGAAAAGACTTCATGGGATCCAGGATGGGGAAATGCATTATTTGATGAAACCATATTTAATATTCTGACAGTTTCAGCTATCTGTAATCTACACTCAGTAGTGACTATGGGATTTGAACTGTCAGATTGATCTTTTACAAAAGATTGTATGCTTGATCCAATAGTTTGAACAGCTAGCACCAGCTGTCTGGCATTCTGACTAGAAGCAGTCACTCAGTAGAATTGCAGGGCCCCCTTGTGATGCTATAGATGAGCACCAACACTGTAGAGATCTGAACTGTGCATCCTCCTTTGCTTCATGTGCAACAGAAATGGAAACTTTGTCAATACAGGCCTCTGTGATTTGGAAGAAGACCCAACAAGTAATGAAACAAGAAACTACATAAAGTTATTTTCAGCTCTTAAGCTAGGGATAGGAGTATTACTTCATTCTTCAATCTTAAACTAAAAATAATCAAATAGAAATATGCAGCCAAGATTTTTTGCACTAGTGACTCCAATTAAATATTAGTTGTCTCCCCTTTCTAAACTGGGCTAAAGGATTAACACTCACATTGTTTTATACAATGGCTGCCCTCTGAGTTTTATGGAGGGTAAATTCAGCTTTCTGCCTTAGGGAAGATTTCCCTTTCATGCTTAATCTTTTCAGTCCTTACCTCTTTTTATCATGCATGAAGGAAATGTCCTGACTGACAGAGAGATCTTGCACACCTTTTTCTGTGCTTGTATGACTTCCGTTCTGGGAGACAGAAAATTACCCTGGATGTCTCCTCCTGAGCAGAGGAGTTGTGTCAGATGTGGAGGGAGAGCTGTGGCCAGGTCTTGAAATCCACCCTATGACTGTCCTCAAGGCAAGATCCTGTGTGGGCAAGCAGGACCTCAGTGTGGCCTGGGACCACCTCCAGAATTTGGAATGCCTTATGTGCCTTATTTGTAAAACCACCACCCAAACACAGATAACACAGCAACTTTTGTACTCCGGAGGAGTTACTCCTATTCCTCCTTCAAATCAGCTATCAGCAAATGACACAACTGGGCCTGTTACAGAAGCAGTCCTGCTCTCCTTGCTGCAGACATCTTCATTGCTTTTACTGCTAAATCCTGTAATATGCTGCTACTTTTTATATCAACTGTTTTATTGCTCTGGTTTTCTGCCATCCCAGATGTCCATTCTTCTTCTGAATAGTATTTGAGACGCAGAAGAGTAAGTTCTTTCATGTAAACATCCCTCTTATCCTGAAGATGATTTTACGAATACCCAAGATCTGATTAGTGTTCTAGAATCCTATTAGCAGTGTAGATGTGCTGCTGGCTTCACGCCACTCTAACTAAAAGTTCTGGGTAATGAAATTATTCACTTCCTTCACCATATTTAACATTACTGTCAAATCATCCACGTTATTGCTAAAATGAACTCTCATATGACGATTTTTCAATTGTGTTACCTAAAGGGAGATAAATTCAAATGAATGTATCAGTTGGACACCTGAGTGTCAGATTGATTTTGGCTGTATTTTTAAAAAGAAAACTGTTTCCCAGACTTCATAAATCACATTGTAGGTCATACCTTACATACCACCCCAAATACAATAGGTATAACTACTTGAAACTGGAGAAGTTTGTGTGAATTAGAACATTTATTGCCAATGTACATTGATGATTTTTGCCAACCCAGCAAGTGAGGAGTGGCAAAGAGCTTGTGGCAAAGAATGACAAAGTGGCAGACCAGTGGAAGAATTTATCAGGACAGAGAGGAAAATGCAGCAGGTCTAAATTAATTGGTATTAAAATTCTTTTATGAGTGCTGCATCTTCAGCCTGGTGCTGGGACATACTCCTGACATTTGCTTTCCCCTCTTCTTTCATTCCTGCATGTTTAAAATAGACAGGCATGGTTGAAGTGCATTTAAACTGGCAGTGTTTTGACAGAGCCCCAAGGGACAATCTTCTGATGAGGCTCTGAGTGCTCCAGCAATGGTGAGCCCAAGAGGACAATCTGATATCTTGTCTTTTGTGGGCTACCTTTTGTTGAAATTGGTCTTTCCCATTCAGATTTTATTCATATCTATTGTCTTTCAGCTGAGTCACCAGTATATATCTTTCTCAAATAGGAATTTCAGCTAGGAAATTCATCTCTACTTTAACTTCTTTTTAGTCAAAATACCTGCAGATTGCTAAGAATAGGTTTTGTTTTTTCCTTCTCAAATAATAATATCAATCCATACATTCTTCTCATTTTTACTTTGGCATCTTGACCAGAGGCTCTTCTGTTTCTTCTTTCATCTTATTATTAAGTGCACCAAACAATGTCTAAAAATAGTGCTTACAGCTGACAGTCTCTTGACTCACTTTCATTTCAAGTTTCATGTAATTTCCTCTGAGCTCTAGGTTCAAACTCATAGTCTCTTCCTTTATATAGTGTACATTAGCAAAAATATTAATTGTGCTAAAGAACTTGCCTTTTTAAGAGGTGTGGGAATGATTGCTTCTTATGGACAAAATATTGTGAAGCTTTTCCAGACTTTAAGAACACCTTTTGGTTTGTGCTTTTGGAAATTAAAATTGCTAAGGGACGTCAAAAATAGTCAAGGAATTAAAGTGGGAGTCTTTTATGAGCTAGTGTCAGAATAGCATCTTCTGTTTTCTTCAGTGCTCTGGTCTCATTGCATCATGGCAGTCTGTCTGTCTGTCTTCTGGACAGGGGTCAGAGAAGTCCTTTGGACTCCCTGCTTCATATGACCACGTTACAGATCCCTCACTCAGGACTGCCAAAAGTAAAAAGAGGTTGGTGACTTGGCCACCAACTATGCTCTGAATTTGGAAGTCAAGACACAGAGCTCTGATAAAAGTGCTCTTTGATATCTTAGTAGATAATTTGGTTGCTCTTGAATTTAGCTTCAGTAATGATAAAACCCAATAATTTCAGAATAAAAACATGTACATTAATGCTCATTTTTAGTCTTTCCAATGTAATTTGGTATTTCATTCTCATATGGAGTTGTAATAATGCCTTTATACTTTATTTTGGTGGTCAGTGCCTAATTTTCTGTCACTCTGGAAACTAGGACAGCCTTTTGTAAGTTGCACACATCAGTGCCTGTGAAGCTCTTTAGTCTATTAGATATTTTTAATACAGAAGGTTCTTGTGATTATAGCTCCTCTCACTGATGTATTCTCAGTTTTCTACCACAGCCTCAGCATTGTAAAGTAGATATACATAGTCTGTATGGCAGACAAACTGGGAGAGTTAAATTAACATGTTAATTTAATTAGAAAATTGATTGAGGCTTAGCTGAATTCTTTAATTTTTCACGATTTTTAACTTCTTGGTTTATAGAAATGCAGAGAGGTTTTGACAGCTGTTAAGGTATATATACCTACAGCCTGTAACTGTACCCTACATATATATGTACCTACAGAAAGTCCCTGACTGACCCAAGTGCTAATGATGTGTCTTCTGTGCCTTAATTCAACACCTCTCCCAAAATTATGAAGTCGCTTAGGATGCTTTGTATGTTTTTGTGTGCTTTGTATGTTCTTGCTTTAATTACTTTTTTGCTATGTACACTATGACAAGAGCGTAAAGTGAAGCCAAAATGTTTTAGGAAGAAGTACAGTTTTCCTAAATATTCAGAGCACTGAAATCTCTTCCTAGATGGTAATTAAGGAGATTTGTTGATGAAAGTCTGAAAAGAAAATAGGTTTTAGGTAATGTACTTCTCAGTTCAGTGTTAACTTTAGTCACTGTTGTAAGGAATGCATCACACTGCCCTGTGCACTGCAAGAGGTGCCAAGGCCACAAAAGAAGGTCTGGAAGAGGCGAACCTGAAATAACCTTGAACTGAATAATTATAATGTGAATGCTCTTGGGAATTGTGACATAGAGGAATATAAGCACAATCTGAGTTATCAAAGCTGTAGAAAAGTTCCAGCATTTGATGGTCAGTTGTTCACTCTTGCTAGGAAGTAGGTGATGTGCCTGAGTGAGCTCCAGGGCAACGTGCTAAAAATGTCATGACAGCTAGAACTGCCCTGGTATGGCATGGAGGGATGGAGTGGGCAGGGGAGTCACCCGAACTCAGGTAGGATCTTTCCACCATCCTTGGGCATCCATGGTTTTGGCTTTTGTTTCTTAAACACCTCTGTAGTCTTATGTGTAAGCTTTTCCAGTGACTCTCCAGACTGATAATTATGTTCAGTGTCAATATTAGGAAAAACTTTCTTTCTGTAAATTCAGCCAGCATTTCTTTGCCTTGTCCCCAGCAGGTAGAAAGAAGGTGATTACTTTATTCTTTAAAGCAAACTTTGTAGAAAACTCTCACACAGTAGAGGATTGTGAAATCCTCTATTTTCTTAGCCCCTCCAATCTTTTGCCTCCCATTATGTTTTATATGTGTCAGTTACTGTCAACTGAACTTCCTCCACATTCCTTCATCTTTCCCATTTCATGGGGCACTTAGCTAGCCAGAGAAATCCAATTAAAGCCTCAACACTTATTGTCAGGGTAGCTTCACTGGTGCCTTCAGTGTTGTTCTTTTCCTCTCCCCAGGCCACTGCCTCTTTTGCAAGCTTTGAGAAATTCTTCTCTTTGCCCCCTCTCAGCAGGCAGGAGTTGTGACATGCTTCAGTAATTCAGCTTGTTGCATTGCCTCACACAGCCAGCTACAGAGAAACTTTTGAGAGGGAAGCTTGAGCAGCCAATTCATGAGCACTGTGGCTTCACAACCTCTAGAAGCAAAGACTATTTTTTAAAATGTCTTCTGAAATCAAGCTCCTGAAAGATGGACTTCTCTAATTCTGTGGATGCTACAGTAACATTGAGTTGGAAGTACAAAGTTAAAGAGAGGGAAACAAATCCTAATATGAACTATAAGAAATGTGTTATCTTTCTGTAAATTCTCGTGCATGTCACATTTATCAGAAAGTGCCTCTTGCTTAATAACAATGGAGGGAAAACAGTTTTCTTGAATGGATGCAATGCTGAACTTCATTTCTAAACACAATATTGAAGAAAAACCTGTAGTTTGTTTCACAAGGAGTCAGTTCCAAACCCAGGTCAGTATTTCCCATTATCTGTTTGCAGATCACAGACAGGCAGTTTGAGTCATAAGAGACGGTAACAGCTAGTCTGCTCTAGAATATGAAAATGGTTGTAGAATAAGGAAGATTCTGAATCAGAGCTACTTTTAAAAATATTTATTATTATCCAATTCTATAGTATGGAAAATGCATACATATTTATGAGGGAAACCTTTTTTTTAACTAAACAAATGCATCAGAGCAACCAAGAATTGCAATCACCTCAATACAGACATGAACCAATAGATCTATGAATAATTCATTGTGAAAGTGTCCCTTGTGGAAACCATTTTGCTATTGAATAGAACGATGTCATTTTCTTTTCCTGTTTCTGCTAGTTTTCTGTCTCACTTTAGCTTTTAGAAATCTTCTAATTTCATTTTAATTGAATACAAGAATTTGCATAAGAATTAAGTGAGTAGTTTCAGAAAAAATCTCCATGACAACCAAAGCATTTTATATAAATTAGCATTTATTATAAAGAACCAAACAATTTTTAAAATTGCTAGCACATACTGGCAGTAGAACAGAACTTGTATGTATCTCGGGCAGTGTCTTGCCTGAGACTGTGCATGAAGTAGCATGACACAGTCCACAACTAAAATGTGGTGCAAGGCTTTTGGGTAAAAGCCAGCTAGAGCCAGAATGAAAATGACCCTAAAAATACTCATGGCTTCTTTGAATTTCAAAATAGTTATAAAGGATGATATGCAAAGCAAATACAGACAGTGCATAAAGAAAGGAAAACAATGTTGGGAACTGATAAAGTATAGTAATTTTTACTGATTTAGATCACCAAGTTGACTTAGCAGGACTTTTGCAAGCCACATGATATGTTTCTAAATTCAGCAAATACTCAAATGCTACCAACTCCACATTGTGGAGAAATAGAATTTATAGCAGCAACATTAAATGAGTGCTAAATATTGCAAATTTTAGAGTAACAGTTTAGATTAATAAGCATAAAACTAAGTGCATTTACTAATATGAGTTAAGGCAGGAAAGCAAACAGAATTTACCCGCTCACATTTCAAGCAAGACTGGAGGATGGGTAGAGTGGCCGACGTGGGAGGGAAGCAGAGAAGAAAAGCTAAGAATAGGAGAACTAGTGCATGTAGAGCATGGGGAAGGAAAAAGTAAGTTTGTTAAAGTGGTAGGATTTCAAATTTTCTTAATCTGCAGGAGTCGTGAGTTCATGTTGAGTTTAAAATGGGGGAATATTCATTGTACTGGATTCTGATACCGATGAAAAATAGAAGAGAAAGAGGCTTTGGTCTCAGGGTCAGTGGTCGCAACTGAAAGTTTCAGGCATTGCCACAGCAAGAGAATTGGAGTGGCTCTGTGGAGTGGGGAAGGACATTCAACCTTCCTCACTCTTAGCTGAGAGCTCTCACTGTAACAGCAGCAGCAAATGCTGACTGGGAATTTAAGGCACTGTCAGCCTTGCACGAAGAGGTGTGTGCTGTCAGTGACTAGCCCAGTCTAGCAACCTCTGGCATCGGATGAGTCCTCTCCATGCTCAAACCAGGTTCCTGGGTGGTTTTGATTCGTTTTTCTACCACTGCAGCTGTGGAAACTCTGTTTCTCTCGCTGGGCTTGGAAAGATCTGGCCCCCTGTTTTGTTACTTTTTGAAAAATCAAACCCCAAACCTAGTCCTTTCCCTCTCTGATGAAATGTTCACTTGTTTGTTCTTGTAGGAGACGGTTTATTTTCACTTGCTTGTCATTAATCCCCAGAAACATGTTCTAGTCAAGTGTAAAATTGTATATCAATATAATTTTAATACTCCTCTGAAAATTTATTCTAAAATGATGCATTGGGATTCCCTGTCTCTTTCCTCATTGATTTTCAGATCCCATGTGTTTAGCTTAGCAGAACTGCACTCTCTTTTTTTCCCCCCTACTAGTAATAAAGTTTCTACAGAGCAGGTGTGGCCCCTACCTCTCTCCCTTTACTGGGATAGCCCACTGCTTTCCATGGCTTCACACAGATACAGTGAATTAAAGCATAGTACCAGGAAGAATTCCCCAAAAGGAGTAAAATACATTACATGGTCTTCCCAAATTACACTGGAGGCTGCAGGAGTTTGGTGAACGCTGGTAAGAATTTATGCATCTGCAGATGTAGACTCTGATGAAGACTTGCACCATGGAAATATTGTAAACAAAACGGCAAGAGTTGCAATTCCATGGTACAGAAGCTACATCTGCAAAACGAAGGAATTTATACTGCAAGAAAACTTCCAGTGCTCACAAGGAACAGAGATGCTGGAAAGGCCAGCTGGAATTTGGTGAGGATTACTGCAAATTATGAAACACTTGAACACGTACTTGTGTTTGATGATGGAAGCTGCCAAAATATCAACCACAGGAGAGAATGCATCCCCAGAAATACATTAAGCCTTTTCCACAGGCTTGCTGGGCAGTGTGACGTTAAGGGTGGTTTTGCTCACTGCTAAATCTGTTATAGCCCCATTACCTGGCAAGGCTCTTCCACCTCTGGGCAGCAGCTGAGAGACAGAAATTTCTGCAGGGTGCCCGGGCCCTGCAGGTAGGCAGGGGTGTGTCTCAGCACCATGGAACTGGGGCTGCACCCAAAGGGCATCTCCATCTCTGCTGGCACTGGGAGAGGGCGGTGAGCAGAGGCTCTGGGAAGTATTTTCCTGCTCCGCTATACACAAGGAGGCAGATTTGTCTCAAACATGATGACGGGTGCTTGGAAAGAAAAGACTGAGTCAGGTGGTGCTTCGGCAGAGCTCTTGCCGTCCATCTTGTAGACCTGCTAAATACGTGTCTTGCCATATACAAGTGTAAACAATTGGATCAGCATATTTCAGCAAATGGGCATGCACAACCATGAAAAAGAGATCCTACACAAATCAGCATTGCATTTTTGCTTGGTCTAGAATGTCTTCATTTTGAAGTTGCATCTTAAATTTCCTGGATGCTTGTGGCACCAAATTAAGTGTTTTTTCAAACATTTTTTCTGGTTTGACTTCAAGCAGTTCTGGATTCCCTGCTGTCTTCCTCACAATTTTTCTCTCCAGCACTCCCTTGGCCTACCTGCCCCTTTCATTTGCATATCAAAGAGAATATTTAATTAGTTCCCTATTGCTGCTGTTCCTATCTTTCTGTCCTCTCAGCAAAGGCTTAATCTTCCTTCGCCCATAGTTTTGTTAAAGATTTTTCTGTAAACTAGGTGTAAATAGTTGGGGTTTGCTTCAATAATAGTGAAATAAGATATTTCTGCAGGTTTCCTTCCCATTATAGAAAAAAGGGCAATGAGTCATTGTTAATCTGCAAGCTGAATTTGAAAAATCCTTTTAAAGAAGACTCATTGGTCTTAGGTAGGAGTGTTGCTGGCACACCTACCATTTGTCTTATGTAAACTATCACAGGGAGGATGCAAAAAATAAATATGCAAATGATCTCCCACATTACTACATGACCTAAACTACAGGATAATCTTTCAATACTCCTCCTTACTGCCTAATAGCCAGGTTTTCGTTCTAAAGCAGCCTACCCTTAGAAATAAAAGTCCATTTTTTTAATAGAAAAGGATGTCTTTTTTCATTTTTTGCAGTCAGAGAATATTAGGTTTTCTATTTGTTAGATCATTATTAATTAAGAGTAAGTTTTCTATTCTCACTAAGTCTGAATTCTAGATTTCTGGAAAACAGGAAAGTTAACTCTATGTGACTTAAGCTGTAATTGGCTTGCCAGTGCATGTTATTCACATGTAGCATTAGCATATGGGTCCAGTGCATTGCACAATATTTCTACAGTTGTTTTTTATTGCTTTCCAGAAGTATGGGCCCACACTTCATTACATTTATTTATTTTAAAGTGTAAATTACAAGGCTTCATCTACCAAATCTGTCTAAGTATGCGTGGACTCATCTTGAGGTCAAGATGGCAGTCTTGAGCATCTCTTTGATTTTTTCCTTGTTTCCAGGGGTCACATAATTAGTGGTTTTCTTGTCAGCATTGGCTGGGAATTTACAGGAAGCTCCTCTTTTCTTTGATTTTAGTGAGTAGAGGAAAATACAAAGAAGTAGACTGCATTTAAGGGATTTTTTTTTCATTTCCCTGGTTTATGTATTTCAAAAAGATAGAACACAGACTGAGTTGCCACACTGTAAAAAGAGAATTTTTTTGCATTAAGGGAGAAATGGAAGTTGAATTGGAACTACATTGCTTCATATTTCTCTGATCTTAGTCTGAGATATGTTGGAAAACCAGAGTATTCTAAATACTGTTTAAGCCTTAGAACCTGCCTCATGCATTTGTGAGGTCAGGTGCAGAAGGTTATCCTGCACCTGGTGGACTCAGTGCATGGGTCAGGCTGGATGATACAGACAGGTACATCTGTCTGACACTAAATACTTCATTTGAGTTAAAAAGGAGGAGGAAGCAATGCCAGTATATTTGGGGTAATGAACAACTAAGCAAGAGCATCACTGGGGCTCAGGTCTCACAATGTAATCTTAACAGAAGAGGATAATTCAGCCTGAAATGGCTACGGAGTAATCTAGCCTTCAAGCATAATGTAGCATTTTATTGTGAAATTTGTGAGTTTTGTAACTTCTTTCCTATACTTCAGGCTAAAAGCCTAATATAATGTCTCAGTGAGTAAACTCTGCTTTGTTTTCCCCTTATGGTGATACACTCCAGTAAAACTCTCCCTAATGGTGTAAACAGATGACCAAAACAGGAGAAGGGCTGAAGGCGCAAAAAAAGCAAAGGTGTCAAAGCAGTGCATATGGCATGACAGCTAAAGGGTTGCCAAAAACCCCAAAGAACCCAAAATAAAAAAGTTTCTAGAAATAATCCCAAGCAGTTATGCAGTAAAGAAATAATGATGAAAGAGAAGAGCTGCTTGAGAGGGATTACTTGATGTTACTGCTGCCCCATGAATAGACTCAGTTCCCTGTGATGCAATGTGTGTAAAGGTAAAGTAATTGCAGTTGATTGGGAATATACCTGTGTAGACTGCTTTCCACAGTGCCATGCTTGTTGCCTCTGTTTCTGGTGGTCTTTGCATTGTTTCTTACTTCTAATCACTTGATCCTCTAATGAGTATAAAGTAAGGCTTTTCATATGTATGTTAGTCAACACCTTTCCGTCAATTTTATGAAGCTGTGAGGAGCTGCATTGATGGTAACTCAACATGAATCTGTTCTTTCAGTGACAGGAAGTCATAAAAAGTTCCTGCAAAGAAGGAGCAGTGGGGAGAAAGAAGGATAGTCTTCCTGCCACCAGCAGAGCCTTTTTATGGATCTTGGGGCAGAAAGTCTGACCTCAGACATCAGACTGAAGGTCTGACCTCAGACATTAAAGCTTCCTTGCTGTACTGATACATGGCAATTTTAGGATATTTATAAAACTTGCTTGTCTGGTTGCAGAAAATCATTTTATAAAATGTCTTGTAGGCACCACAGGTTCTGTTTCTAGACAACATCTGTCTATGTTTTCTTGGGCTTTGAGAAATTAATACAGTAAAAATATCAAGACTTGAGATCAAAAATCTGACCTTTAAGGCAACTCTCTGAGGGAGAATTATTGTGGTTCACAAATACTATGCTCAGTTAAAAACATTAGTAAAAAATGTGTCTTACGTAGATTATTAAGATATGTTAATGATAGATCCTTCTTTTATTAACTGTTTTTATGTCATTGTGCAAGTCTGTGTCTACTGCTGACTCTGTAAGAAAAAGTTGCTTTTCTGAAAGGAAAAAGCAGCTCTACTTGTAAAAGAACTGTGTTTCTTTGCATACAGCATCCCCAGTTTTCTACTGATGGGGAAAAAAAGACAGTTGTTCAGCCCATCACATTGCAGGGATAATTTGAAGCTAGTAAATTTTTATACCAACATCTCCTCTGGAATAATTCTGATCTGTGTGTGAATAGCATAGTGCTTTTGTTTTATAACTATCTAATAACTAACTAACTGGGGGGAGGGGGGCTGAAGTAAAATATAAAAGTGAAAAAGCAGTTCCTAAATGTTGAGTAATACTGTCTTTCAGTAATTCAGATTCCTTGCCTGTCAGAAAGTTCTAAAAACTTTGAGCTGAATGTGTACATATATTACAAGCATCTTATCCAGTTGATATTTTACCTCCTGTCTTTCAGTTAGCTGGGAAATAAAGGTAACTTAAATTGCAAAAGGGTTGTTTTCTAGTTTCTTGAGGACACTCCACTGTCCTGGTCATATTTAAATTTGATTGCTTGCTATCTCAGTTTTTAAAAGAAGCCTGTACCTTCACTGTTTATTCATCTTAATGCTCAGTTGTGTTGCTTTTTTTCTGTAGGATTGTGGAAAAGGGGTATTACAGTGAACGAGATGCTGCTGATGCTGTCAAACAAATCCTGGAGGCAGTTGCTGTGAGTACTATCTGGCATCTCATGCTCAGCACCTGATCTTTCATCCACTGTGGCTCAGTAAATACTTGTGTGTGAAAGAGGCAGTGTGCACAAGATCCTCCTACAATTAATTCCATATTGATAATTTTTAAGGTAATCAGTGACACTTTGAAGAATGGCACTTCAATCAGAATGACAGTACTGTTGAGAAAGAGCAGAATAATAATTGTTGCCAGTAGTTTGTGCAGTTTCTAATATACCTTCTTCTTCTTCTATATGTTTTGTGCTTTTTAAATACTGGAGTTTTTTACGCAACAATTTCACATTCTGTCACTTAGAGAAACAGATTCTTGAGGAAGTCTTCTATGTCTACATACAGAATTTCTGTACATTTTCTGTGCTTCTTAGTTACTTAAAACTCTTCCATCTGATTTCACACCCAATTTCCTCCAAATTAGCAAACTGTTGCTGGGGAAATCCTTAAGAAATGAATTTGTCCAATGTCCAGTGTATGTGTTAGCACTGTTCACTTCCAGTACAGAGGAGATGGGACATGTTGGACAAGAAAAAAGAGAGGTCAGCCTGTGGGGCTCATTTGGAGGACCTAAGTGGTGAGGAAGGTTCTCTTCAGGCCATCCATGGGGATTCAATGCCAAAGGAGCTGTCCTCAGAAAAGGAGTGGTGGTGATGACTGATCTCTGCAGAAGATAGCTAGAGATGAGGAGACCCCTGGTTACAGAAGTAATTCTGTTCATCACAAGGAACAGGCCAATCTGGGCATATTTACTTGGGATGATAACAAAATACCTCAGTGTGAAAAGCCCCTATAAATCATGTTTTGATATTATTTGTGAGGCTGTTGACACTAAATAAGATGTGAGAACTGGTGTTTACTACAATAACTGCACATACTGCAAGATCATGCATGTTCTCTTCATGGACCTTTCTGAATGATCTGGTGTCTACTGTGTCACTCTCACCCAAAAAATCTAAATTATGTGTTTTACAGCACATCATAATGCATTTGTATAAACTTTTCAAATTGGCTCAGATTGTTACTTTATGACTTCTTCTTTCAGTTGAAGTGCCCCAGTTAAGATGGCTCTAGGTTATTTAACATTCTTTTACAAAAAAAAAGATGATTAAGTTTTGCTGAAACATATTTCAGAAGGTGTTTAAGCTCTTTATTTTAAAGCCAGAAACTAAAGAAAAATCTGCAGCTTCTATGAATTGTAATAATTTGACTGAAATCAATAGAACAGTGAAAACTGAAAAGCTGATTTTTATATAAGCAATAATTAGGATTTTTATGGCTCCTTGTACTAGATCCCTAACTAGGATGAACTGTATTCACTTCTGCTCTTACAGCTGAATATATAAGCCAAAGCTGGAAAAGCTGTGGCAGTGGCAGTTCCCAGGTTGGGATCTTTGCAGCCCTGCTGAGGTACTCGGATAGATTGGGGCTATAAACTTGACAGAATTGTGTTTGTGAGCAGGACAGGAGTTATTGTTAGAAGCTGGACAATGCTGTCACAGCAGACTAATCTTTTCAAAATAAAAGGAAATGTATCCACAGATCATGCTTAAAACCAAATATTTGTACAATTTGTACAATAGGCAATGCCAGTGAATACCCTTCTGGCACCACATGGCCTTTTTGACCCCTGTGATTTTTATAAACTGCTCCTTGAAAAAAGCAGCATCCAGCCTTCCTCTTGCTGACCTCTCTTGAACTAAATGTTTTACAAATTCCCTGTTCAGGGCTGTTGCTCTAGTCATGGATCTGTCCTTGCAGTGGATCATTAACAAGAGGAGCTATTATGTCTTCATATAGCAAAGGTTTTTATAGGACACTTCTAAAGAATTTAATGAGAAGTATAGAGTGGAATTTTAAAAGCACAAAAGCATTTTTTATTCAATTCCGTTTGAAATTGTTAAAGCAAATTGACTAAATAATGGACTAATCCATAAAGCCTCTAGGTCTGTCTGTTTTTTGTAATACCTGAATACCTGTAAGCCCAGCTCTAACTGGCTTACCAAGAATTAATCAAGCAACCGGAGTAGCACAGAGATTAATCTGAATCTTCCTGTCACAAACCGTCATAAATATTTCAGACATCTGTCATTCCAAGATCAGAGAAAAAAAAAATAGTACTGTTTTGTAGACCTCCACATTAATTTTGCCTTTTTTCATGATTTTCCTTTCTGCTGTTTACATCTGATCTGGTGTTCCCAGCCGGTGACTGTATTTGCCCTTAGCAGGAACCCATTACACTTTTTCCCCTCTCTTCTGCATTTTTGCCTTTTCCATTATTCTTTCATTGTTCTTCAAGCTGGGAGATAGCTTCATTCATAAGATAAAAGGCTTGTACAAAACTAGGTCAAACCAATGTTCATCCCTTTAGCTCTTCTGCTGTGCTGTTCAAAGCAGGTGGGGAGGTTTTGTTGCTACCTGTCAGCACAGGGAGATGAGATGGAATCTCATGATTCCATGAATAAGTTTCATTCCTGGAGAGGAGGCATTTGAGGACTGTCTTTCTTGGCACACTATTGTAATTTCTCTCCTCTCAGAGAATGAGTTGCATGCAGTGTGGTCTTCTTGCATACTTTTTCTGGTAGCAGTTTTTCTTTTTTTTCCTTTTTTTTTTCTTTTTTTTTTGTAATGAATGAATTTCTGCATGCAGATGTCCTGAGGCCAGATCTTCAGTGGGTATCTTGCAGAATGAGTTATTGATGTTTTGGTATCCAAGTAGTCCTCGAAGGATTGGTCACAAAAGGAATATTGCACAGTTCTTTAAGAGAAGAACACACATCTATTTTTTAGCTGGTCAAATTTTATAAAATTACAGATTTTTTTTAATGTGTACTTTTAAAATCTTATACTTGTCACTAAAATTAAATGCTGTTCCTTCTTGTCTACTCCACATTAGTGTCAAAAGGACAACTTTCTGCTTGGGGATAAATTACTCTTTTCAATATATTTAAATTTGAAATTAAGTATAACGGTTTAGGTTTTGTATTTAGGGTAGTTACTAGCATACGTACTATATATAGTTTTGAACTCATCAGTCTCTAAGTTAATTTCCTGTCAAGCTTTAGAATAATTTGTTTTCTTAGACTGTCCATTATCTTGACCAGAAAGGAACATTTTCCTGAAGTTATACGTGGGACTCCCTCAGTTTCTATTTTTTAATTTAAATTTTCAGCCTCTTCAAGCTTCATTATAGATTTGCACTTTTGTTCAGTTCCGTGTCATCTCAAATTCACAGGGAGCATGCTGAACTGTCAGGTATGGTGGCAAAGCCTGAGGGCACTTCAGCAACTTGCAGGTTTGAGAGAGAAAATCTAGATTAAAGGTTTCTATTAATTTCAGAGAATTTTAATCTGTCCAATAATTAACTGTATGTTAGTAGATAAGACCCTACTATGAATATGCAGCTTGCAAGTACATTTACAAACTGAGGCATTGATGTGTCTCACAATTAAAGCTTAGGCCAAATGAGCTAATCAGACTTCTAAAGACAGGATAAGACTTCAAGAGAATTGATTCAGATATTTGTGGGTTTTGGCATTCAAAGAAAAGTGCACAAGAGATAAAGATTATGCAGAGGTTTCCTTTTTCCTATACAGTCATTGAGTTAGTTCTTGATGGAGAAAGAGACAGCTAATGTATTTTAGTTTTAGCCACCAGCTACAAGGTGAATTTAATCAAAGTGTAATTGTCACAGGTGTCTGAAATCTTGAACAAGGCAAATGTGTTACATTATCAATATATTCTTAGCAAGGCCTAAAAAGGCAAACCATTAAAAAAAAGGATAAGAATTGGGAAGAAATGTGGAGCTCGGTTCTGTAGAAAATGAAGTTAAAATTCACAGAATAAAATGGTAGGGATGCCTAGGTATTACAGCAGAGGAAAAAGACTTGTCTGAAATAGTAGCAAAAGTTGGGAATACCATATGTAGGAAGAAGAATCCTATGCTTGATTGAAGATGTTGAAGATCATTGACATCCTCTCTTTAGATGATTTTACAAAGGATTTTTGTTTCAATAGAAGAGGCATTTGTACCTTCAGATTTCTCCCCATTCACTGATGAATCCTGAGTGTTTTCAATCCTCCCTCTGGCAGTAGAGAGTGGCTTTCTGAGTCTGTTGCTGGCATAAGTGTTTTTATCCATAAGGAGGAAGTTAAGAAACAGCCGCTGTTCTGATCTAAGACTACCCACCAACCCCTGCTTTTTTGATGGGGAAAGAGGTGGAAATATAAAATTCTTCTGTCAAGTTTTCTGTATGTTTTCTTGAAAGTGGAATCACAGAACTTGCAGATTTAGGCCAGATTCAGTGTGTATTTTCTTTTTAACTATGTGGTTGTTGCTAAGAGGACCAATGCCTGATGCTGTAAGACAAGGAATTTGCTAAGGATTATGATGTACTGTATTCCCTGACAGTGTGGTCAACTTTTGCCCTTCCTCTTTTTACAGACTTGTAGCCTCTTGGAATAACATAAACACTACTTTAATAGAGGTTGTATTAGGCTGCAGAATAAAGAGGTCCTAGCAATATTTCTAGAAAACGCTCCGTAATAAAACATGCCTCATACACACAATAAACCCTGTATATCAAGGCAGAGTGTCAGACATAGAGGAGGAATGAATTAAGGGCAGAATCTATTGTTTGCTTGCATTGTATCTTACAATGGCAGTGAAGGAAGGCAAGGACTGATGGTCAGATTGATCTCAGGATGTGTTTTGCAGGTCAGTTTACATCCATTCTTCCCTGAATTCAGAGTATTGCCATAGGCATGGCATACAGCTTAATGACTTGTAGTAAGAAATAACAGCATCTGTCCATCCTACAGCATTGTTGTTGGGTTTTTATTAAACAAAAATTAATTTCTATATTATCTAATCTAGGCACAAGATGTTTCTTTCTTCAAGATTTGTTTGTGAGGCTTGAAAGTGAATCCTCTTGGAGAGGGCTGGTTTAACACACTATGGACAGAGATGACTCCATGGAAGCTGGGAAATTGTCTTGGCCTTTTCTTCCATTTGTTGATAACATTTTAACAGGGGCTTCATCAGTGCCCTGGGAGACTGTTCTGTCACACTGCTGTTAAGAACAAATAAGCAAGTAGGTGAACTGTCAAGTTATGTAAGAAACCTATAGAAGTGCTATCCCTGCTTGGGAGAGAAATGCATTTGTGTTTCAAATGTGCTGTTTCTGCAGCAATGTTCAGTAATGGTTCCATACACAGGATAATCTGCTTAGAGGGTGAAGGCATTCTTAATGAGTAAGTTCATAATTTTGCAAGCTTACATTTGATTGCTTTCCTTGTTTGTTGTAAACAGATTTTAAACTATTTTTTTCTTGTTATCAATGTACTTAAATTGTGGGGAGGGTAACAGCGTGGAACTTATCATACTAACCTGATTCATCAGTATCTTGATTCAGGATTATTTTTTCAAAAATATTTTTGAGATCTGTTTTCAGCTGCGTACAAGATTCCTCTTGCAGCACACATATTGAAGAAGAGTTACAGTCAAAAGAGTCCAGCAATGCTGCTATCAGCAATGAGGAAATGAGGGTATTGTATTTGCTATTATCACTAATAGAGGAAATGGAGCAAGCAGATTTACTGTATTACATTTAATGTCCAGTGCAGCAAAAAGTCAGGGTCATATTTGCCTAGTTGTTACTGTTTTATATTATGCTTTCATCTAAGTAAGCTGTCCTCCTCTTGGTTTGGAAATACACCACTACAGTATTAATTTTGGAAAATATTTGGAAGCTAACAATGAAAGTGACTAATTAGCACTTGTTCTAACTCTCAGCACATCACAAATACAATGCCGAATGATGCTGTGTTTGAGCCAGGAGCTGATATTTTGTCCAAGAGACTGACATTTGCAGGGAAATTGCTGTCTCAGAACTGACTGGGGACTCAAGGATTTGACCTTTTCTCAATTCATCTCAGGGAGATGAGCAATTTTCCTGCACCTTCATTTATAAGATGGATTGTTGAAAATATTATGTGAAGAGAGTGCTGACCCCATCCAAATGCTGTGTCTATCTGCCTGATTCACTTATTCTTGAGGCATTGTTTGGTGATGGCCTGGCCATCTCCTGTAGAGGGGGAATAGCACAGGAAACCAGCTCTGTGAGAGTCTGAGTCTTGTCTTTAGACAGCCATACGTTGCTCTTCTGTATGTTAGCCAGCACAATGTCAGCAATTAATAAGCACAGGCAAAGGAAAAAGACTGTATTTATCTCAGACATTAAACTGGTAATACTCCTTCTATTAAAATAATTTTTATTGCATGAATTTTGCAAACTGTAATGCAGGGACAGGACACCCAAGTACCTGTTCCTATGGGACACACTGCACACTCTGCATCCCCAAAAAGTACATGTTGCTATATGAGTTTGGCAGGGCTCTGAAGGCTTCTGAGCTGGAGAAGCTCCTAAAGAATCCTGAGATCCTCACATACTGCATTAAATTAGCAGCTGGATGCTAAAGAAAGAGTCAAGAAGAACTGGTGAAGACTGAGGAGGTATCAGGAATCACCCTGGAGGAAATACCACAGAAGAAAACCATCCAGCTGTGCATGAAAAGATGGAGGAGAATTGGTGACCGGCTCTGCAGGAGTGCCACCTGTAGCTGCTGCCCTTCATGCAAACTGTGCAGCCTTGATAAAGTGATAGCAGTGTGGACACGTATTACAGTGTTTCACTAAGGACTGAAAGGCATCTGGTTAAATGTTACATTAAACTCCCTAAAACCTCTCTGAGGTTTGAAAAAACATAGAGTTTTAATGAATTTTACAGAATGCTGTGTAGTGAGAAGGACCTGAAAACCTTTGTATACAAGAATCCTTCCCTTGCCCCCTGGTTCCTGCAGAAGGCTACCTGGCAGAAAATTGCTTACCCAAGGAACCAGAACAAAACAGAAGCACCTTTGTAGAAGTCACTGCTTTATCCCCGAAAAGATTTACTGAAGCCTAAGGAAACCCTTTTATCCAGCCCTCCAGGACTGTGTTTTTCTGTTTCCTAAGCCAACTGTGCCTGTAGAACTAAGCAAGGACAGGATTGTCTCCTTGTGTCTTGCTGTTCATGCATCAGTAATGGTGGTAAAGAATAAAGAGACATTGATTTCAGGAGTAAATTACAAGGGAACCTGTGAAAAGAAAGACAATTGCCAGAAAATTACTCAGTAGTATTATTACAGCCTTATGCAATTTTGCATCTCCAATTTCATAGTACTAGGCTGACTAAGGTAGCAGCCTTTCAGCAGAACAACTGCTTGAAAAATTGCATTTTCTCATTAGGCTGTATGGAAACTTGCCAGAACCCCCATGTCTGTGATTTGAAAAAATGCCAAGAGAAGTTCTGCCCTTTTTGGGGGAGATTCCTGACATACCAAGGAATTGTCATAAACTAAGATTGGCGGATACTGATCCCTCTTAAATAGGCTATGTAAAAAATTATCAGTCATTGTTTCAGTTTGGTGGCCCTGATAGCATTAGTGAATCAAGACTCCTCATTTAATTTCTCAAGATACCTAACTGATCCCCTGAAATGTCAGCAACAGCGGATATTTTGGAACTGGTAATGAATCTGGTTTTCTCCTTTTTCATTTATTATTTTCTGATGATTTTTATGTGTCTGAGTGACTGGTTTACATGATGTTGTCACACTAGTTTGCTGGCATGTGAAGAATGCTTTCTGAAGCCTTTTACCTACAATTTTGCTGTTTCCATCAACAAAGCCAGGGAATGCCTGGACTTTAAATTTCACACACTCCTTCTTTTCAGTTGAGCTTTACACAGACTTCCATGCTGGAAGAGCCAAACCCTAGCAGAGGTGAATATTGAAGCCAATGTTTTCAGCAATCTGCACCACCCCACACTTAACACTTCATTAGATTTGAGTGCATGATGGTGCATTTTATTTCATGAGCCAGAAATAACGAGATCAGATATTTATAAGAAACAGGGCATCTCCTTGGTTCAGGTAGTGGGTGATCAGAGCTTTTCTCAGGTAAATGGTACCTGAATGAAGCACACAGTCAATAGTAGTTCGATTTCTGGATATTTACAAATTTGACTGGGAAACAGTGCTGGATATGAGGATTTTGTTGTACACAAGTTCTTGTGCAATAGTAAGAATGGGCAGCACCTGGAGTGTTAACAAACAGTATATTTCATTACTGAAATGTGTTTTTCCAAATACTCTGCTCAGCTGAGTCCATCTGATGAGCAGCAATAGCAGAAATTCAGCAAGCTGTCTGTCAGGAAGTAAACATATGAATCTTTTATTTCTTGTGTTTTAAAATTACTTTGTTTTACCATTGTGGTTTCCTGTCTACGAAATATTATCATACTTTTTAATTATTATCATACTTTATGGTAATAAAATATGATAATTCTGAATTATATTTTAGTGAGAAAAATCTAACAACTGTATTGCTAGGTGTAATAAATTATCAGGGCTGCAAGTTGGTAATTTTCCTTGCATCTGACTGTGCCTGCTTCACTAGGGTTCTTATATCTTTCTGTGTGACACATTGATACATTTTTTTATAAGAAATGGGAAAGGCATGTAATAAAATCTGTTAAAATTATGTCCTTCATTTAAAAATCAAGATTTAATACAAAATTCCATAAAGATTTGATAGTACATGATATGGAACATTGTTGCTAACAAAAAATTCAACATGGTTTTCTATGCAGATACAACCACCCTGGAATAAGTTTGCACTTGTGGCTGTCTGGAAGGATGAATAATTGAACAAACTCAGAAAAGAGGAACCTGACAGCTCCATGTCTCTCATAAATAAGAGCTCTTTCTTCCTGAGTCCTGAGAGAGTGCTTCATTAAAGTGTCTTTAGTTTGAGCACCACACGAGCATTCAGATATATACGGAAGGAGCATCTTGTCTTGTAGCACTTTCCTTGATGACACGTTTCAAAAGATCTCTTCTGCTGGCTGCTTAATTTTTCCACCTAGTGAGAGAGATAGTTGGTAATGTGTTAGTTTCTTGTAAAATGGATCTGAAATTATTCAATAGTCTGAAAAATTATTAGAAAAATAGTTGGAAGGAGCAGATTGACTCCTTACATCTCACTATTTTGAAGGATTCATCTGTTTTTCTGTGAAAGCATAAGTCCTTGCAGCAATTTTGAATGTATGGCATCTAGAAGGGCAAACCTGTCAAAAAAATAAATCTATAAATACACAAATAAAATTAAAAGCTTCAATCTCTAGTGAGCTTTGAATTCTGTAATCAGATAGTATGAAGAAAATTCTGGTAACATGTAGAGAAATCAACTCAAAGACAAAATCTGATATATTTTGCTTTTAAATACCTGTGTGGTCACTGAAATTTGCAAAAAAGATAAGATCCAGTATGTCACTTGAATATAAAACAACCATTTCCAGCCCTACATGTTTTTGCAATTGTTTCCATGTGAGACTGCAGGTGGCTCCTGTGGTGGGTTGTCACTAGTTCCAGCTGCCACTTTCCTAAGCTTAATTTCAGAGTAGGGGTCTGTGAAGGTTCCCCTATTTAGTCAGAATCAGACCTTCCTTCCCAGACTTGCTGAATTTTCCCCACCTCTGCTAATCCTAAGGAAGCAGCAGACTGAAGCAGTTGTGTCTAAGCATATCCTTGAGCATGTGTTTCAGGAATGCACAGAAGATTTTTATAGTTGTGTCTTAGTGATAATGAAGAAATAACTGTTTAAATAACATAATAAGGGTACTTTCCAAACTATTGGATAAGATAAGCAGAAGAGTGATATAGTGGGGTTAATATTGCAGCAAGAGAACTGGTTGGTAAATAGAAATTAAAATAGCCAGCAAAGCATGCAAGTCTCTTTTGCAGGTCTTTTTGAGGTCTGTTGCAGGTAACCCAGAAATCTGATTCAGGATCACACCTGTTCCTTGGTGCACCTGTGCTCTGTGGCTCACATCACACCTCAGGCTTTGGAGATGATGGGCAGCAGCCTGGAATTGGCAGGGTGGCCTCTGCTCCCATGTCCCCACTACCACAAAGATGTGCAAGACAACACTCTGGGCTGCACAGCTCCCCATGCTCCAGCCTGTGCCAGCTTCTCCAAAAAACAAATGTCAGAACTGGCTGGATTTAGATCTGTAACTCAGATGACACTGTCATTCCCAGAAAGCTTTCAATGTGTGAAAGCAAAGGTTCATAAAATGCTGTCACTCTTCAGCTTCAGTGTACTTGATATGATGTTACACGAAATGGGCATGTGGCTCTTTGAGAGTAAATTATTCACCCCTCAGTATATTACTATTTTACTTACTGTTCTTCCTGGGCTTTATTTTCAGTGACCTTTTCTCTTTATTGTTACTTTGAATTGTTTGCTTTCTGGATGAAATACAGACCAGTATATCTAAATAGTGAAAAGTCATGGACCAGTTCATGGCTTTCTGTCAGTTTTCAATTTGATTGATATGCTTAAAATCACAGAGCCGGTATCTGTGATCTAGGCAAAGAAAATTAAATTATTTAATATGGTAGGGCACAGATAAGCAAAAGAAAAGAAGTAATACACTGGGCTACTATTTTCAAACACTAACAATCTACCTTGGAGAGCTGAGTTTTGTTTCAGGGCTGTGTCCAGTATGTTGTAAGCTTGGTAAGGGGGTTTAGCTGAAATCCTTTCATACAACTTCGGACATGTAAGAAGAAATTGCACTAGACAAATAAGGTTGGTCATTAGGCTTCCCTGCTGAACCTCCCACCAATTACCACAAGAACTAGCCCCATCATCACAGCCCTTCCCTAATGACCAGCTAAAATGATCTCTGACACAGCCCCTATTAAAATTCTCATCTGCAGCCAGAGGTGATGAAAAGAGCCTGGCAACCCTTCAAACGTGAGACCCTTAAGACCCCACAAGAGCCTACTCATCAAAAATGTGGAATGAAAAGCGCTGTGTACCCAGCAGGGTGTGTGCCCCTCCCAGCAGGGGCTGCAGACATGTTCATCACTGGCCTTCTTCACTCTGTTTCTTGTTCTGCTGCTGCAGCATAATCTTGGTTTGTGACCATTGCAGTGTTCAGGGGGAGTGCAAAGTTTTTTCTGATTAGAAAAAGTAGTTTGTATTTTGTCAGTATTCTGAGCTCTAAGTTGCACATGAGGAAGGAGTTTATCTTCCAGGACAGGGAGATAGAGTCCTTCACTACTCTTTTGGGGGGTGTCAGAGACCAGGGGGACCTTCTCTGCATTCATGCTTTTGGGTTTATCAATAAATGCAAAAGGGTGATGGATGGGAGGCCATAAATCCTCCCCAGTTCTTAAACGTCCGGTTCCTTCCTCACAATGTCCAGCACGGAAGTAGAGAGTTGCAAAGGAACATGTCTACATTATTGGGAGTTTAATAATCCATCTTGGAACCCCTCCCTGGATGCAAAGTTGTCTGTTGAAACAAAACTGAATGTAGCTTTATGCCTGCTATACTTCCCTTCCAATGCAGGTATAGGCCTCTAAGGTTATTTAGATTTCTGCAGCAATTAATCACACAAGATTTGAGAATAAGCTGTAGCATCTGGCATGCTGTAGTTTCTTCATCTGCTAACAATTTTGATTTACTCTGAATTTCAAACCTAAATGTGTAAAATTTGTTTCAAATACAAAAGAGTGAAATATTCAGGTAAGATTTGTGCAATATTTGGGAATAGAGGTAATTGTACATAACATTTCATGATAATTAGATTAAAGGACTGCTGTTTCTGTAATGACCTGGACACATGGGACCTTACCAGAATGAGCAGCTGATTCCTCTAAATAATGATTTACTAATGCACAGTGACCAGAGAATGTGGTGAGATAGTTCTGAAATCCTCTGAGCTTTTCTTCATATCTGTGCCAGGAAAATATCATTTACACCCTTCCTAACTTAGTGGGGAGGTTACATTTTGTAAAGTGAGAGTTTTGCCTTTCTTTACTGGTTTGCCTGGGTTTTATTCAGTTTCAGGAGGTTCAATCCCTGTCCGACTTCTAGCCCTGGTGATATTTGCTTTGAATGGAGAGCCTCACTACTAAAAATCATTCAAGTGTCTAGTTCAAGCCACAGAAGTTTTAAAGAATCTGTTTCTTTACAGAAAGTAGTGAATGTGACAGACATTGCACTTAGGAGGGAAGGAATTTCTGAGTGCCATTGCATTTCCATTCAGAAACACCATTGTATTTCAACCATTTGGAATGTCACTTTGAATTTGGTGTGGACATTCATCCTTGTGATCTGTCATAAATCTTCCTTTGCTGTGTTTCCTATGCATTTTGTGTTCATTTTGGGGCAAGGGGGTTCTAAGCAGGGGAACATTGCTAAAACAAACAATAGCTGGATGTTCATTCTACCAGGCAGTGTGTTCAGTTTAACAGGTAGATTAACTTATCTGCAGATATTGTTGATAATAACAATGGCTTCTGTTCTGTTCTGTTCTGTTCTTGAGGAATCAATGCTTACTTTGAAAGTAAAGAACTTAGGTTTTAATTAACTTAGAAAATTCTTAAATGTGATTTAGCAGTATAGCTGTGGTTTATATTTCAAATAAGTCTGCTCAGACCAAAGCATTCTGCATGTAAAATAAATGCAGCCAACTAAAACAGAATTTTAGAAATACATATTTAAATCATGGTTTGTTTGGCTTTTATTAAGCTTCCTCACATGATTTCAACATAAAGAAGAATAGACTATTGGAAAATGGATGTGCTGTGAGATGTAAAATGGACACACTGGAATAAACCCAGCATCAAATCCGGGTAGAAAAAGCTGTGGCTAGACTGGGTTACACTTTCTGAGGCTGGAAAATACAGTGCTCTACGAAAAAGGATGTGCACACCCTTGTTGCAAAAATGAGGTGCCACTAAGCAGACGCTTTTCAGCATCCCACTGCCCTCTTCTGGGTCTGTCTGGGGTGTCTTTGCCCTCTCTAGAAGGAGGGTCCAGGCACTGGAAGCAGCAGCCATGCATGCTGCCTAGCTTGTGACAGGGAGGGTTGCTTGGAGCCTCAGCTGAGCCTTGTTGTTTGATGGAAAAGAAGAGAAACATGTATTTCTGCCTTCAGCCACCATTGCAGCGGCAGTTTTTTATCCAGGATTTGCCTTGGGAAGAAGGTGTTCTTAAAGCAGAGGAAACGTTGCCTTCAGATGTGGCTGGAAAAGAAAATAGTGGCCTGCAGCCATTTACAAAAACACACTTTTCTTGGTTGCCAAAATGAAAACCTCTTTTTAGTAGTTGTTTTTTTAGTTTCTTAGGGTTCAGGATTTTTGGCATTTCTCTTGAAAAGAAGTGGCTTGTCCTGAGGAAAGGACTAGCTGTCAGAGATTCACATATTTAAATGTTTACTGGAGAGAAGTATATTCAATGTATAAGATGTGGTATGTATAGCCTCAGATGTTTCGCACTGCTAGGCTTTGGCTGAAGCAGGTAGAACTTTCCCAAAGACTGAAGCCCTTTAGACTACAGATTGCAGGTCCTGTCCTGAATTTTAGAATACTTTGTGTTTGGCAAGTATTTTCCTCCAAAAAAAAAAAAAAAAAAAAAATCACACTTTTTCTAGGGATTTTATTAACTCATTTTTGCGTATTTAGTTCACAGTGAGCAATCATACCTCCAGAATTCTTGATTTCATGCAGGCTAGGCAAAGGAAAGGAAGATGCTCTGAATAGGGAACTACAAACTACCCTTTCACTAGCAAAATAAAAGCAAATACAGCCTCAGCTGAAATAATTTTACTTCTCTTTTTCAGAGGTTTTTTTTATAAGAGGCATTCCAGCATAAAGAAGCTTTAAAGTAATACTTTCCTGGCAGCCACAGTATATATTATTGCATGACTTTTCCCTTGGCTTTCGTAACTCTTTGTGCCCCAGCCATGTGGTGGGCAGCCAGCTGCCTGCTGCCTCCTTCCAGGATGGCAACAGGTCACCAAACTGGGCCTTAAATTTCTGGTCAAGGATGTTGTCCCTCAAGTTTAGTGGGGATTGATGTGCAGCACGAGGTACAAATGCACAGGTCCACATGGAAGTGATGTTACTGTAATGCACATTCTTAATTTTGCAGCAGACTGTAACAGGTTAAATGCACTTACTTTCTTCTAAAGAAAATGTGTCTGGTTTGATTCAGTTCTTGTACCATGTGCTGGCGTACATTTATATGCATACAGTCATCCATGCAATGTGATAGTCTGTAACTTAACATTGCCTGTTCTCAGTAGGCTCTGTAGTAATTTTTTTTTGTGTGGAAAATACCAGTTTTGGCTCCAAATTCACATGCATACTATTACAATTATGTGATAAAATCTTCCAAAACACAGGATGAGATTGCTTAAGCACAGTGATAGTTAAGATAATTAAGTTTGTCAAAGAGGTAGGTGCAGAAAATTCATTGTAATAGCAGAAAATGTTGGCATTTTCATAAGTTTTCATAACATTTTTGAGCTATTCCTGCTAAATCATATGTTTGACGGTGTGCCTGAGATTTTCTGTTTCCTCGTTTGGAAACAACATTGGTTTGTGTGAAAGTGTTGAGACTTTTTACAATAATACTTGTCTAAACACAGTTAATCTCATCTCTGCAAGTTCAAGAAAGCTGAATGATAACTGCAGCAGCTGAAGCCCCAAAGTTCTTGTTCACCGATTTAGCAGGGGAAAGAAATACACCCTATACCCAAAAACAGACATGCATTACATAAAAGTACAGATTTTACTGTGATTAAATCCCCCATCCATGCAGATCATCAATGCTGCACTGAAGCCAATGGAATAAACACATCCATTAAATTTGGTCTTGTTGACTCTACAGTTTGGAAAAAGCATCCCTGATTCTACAGGGGTGCTCACTTTCGGACCCTTGGAAGGATGCTCAAATCTGAAATTCAACCTTTTGTTTCCATTGCCTCTATAAGTTCTAGGTTTTTGGTGTTGCCATTGTAGATCTATCTTCTCACAGAGAGATGAGCTGTGATCATGAGACCAGTCAGTTTTGTGCTGCTGCATTCCAGTTGGAAACCTTGTCCGTTCTTGTCTTCACAGGCAGCATTTGTTTCCTCTCACAGCCTACAACTATAGAGACAAATAAATCCATATGTTTAATCTCTGCTCATAAGAACATGGACTTCAGGCTTAATAGATTTCTTATTGGGAGGTCCGAACCTGTTTGCAACCTGTTCTGGGAAAACTCCTGTCTCGTATTTCAGGCACCCATGCACAAGATAAAATAATTCATAATGCAAAAAAATACTCCTGATCACTCAGATAGACCTTATCTTTACATGTATCACCTTATATATGTAAAATACTGCATCTCACTTATTAATCTTTCTTTACAAAATGAGAATTTTTGCATTCTCCAAAATTCCCTGCTTGTTTTTCAGTCCAGAAAAGTCTCACTATATAAGTTAAATATTACAGCATATGGTAGCGTTGTCAGCCTGTTTTGGCATCTGCTGTAAGCCAGTCTTGTGCAGCAGCACCTTTCTCCATGACAAAATCTCCCCTGCTGCATCCAAGGACAGCAGCTGTGTGTTGCAAAAATGGCATCACTCCAGGAGTTCACCCCGTGCATCTTGTGGTGTATAAATACACCTAAGCATCTTTTTTCCGCTTGCATTTCCAGCTGACAACTCCTCATCTGTGAGCTCAAGTACTCTATGTAGGTGTCCAGTAGCAGGAACGATTACTACCCCTGTGGGAAGTAGGTATATTAAAGATTCCTCTGGACCTGCCAACCCTGAATGCAGTTCGTCCCCAGAGTGGTCTTATGAAACTGGCCATATTTGCTGTGTGAAGAAGACAGCAGAGCTGTGTGTACAGCTGTGAGCTGGAAGATGCACTAAGGTGGATGAGCGCTGGTTCTTCATGCAGATCTTGGAGTATCTGGGTAAGAGAAGCAGTGCAAGGGGGTGTGAGGGACCTGAACAGGAGGTGGAAAGGCTAAAACAAAGAGTGTGATGATACAGAAGAGGGACAGACCTTCAAATGAGCAAGAAGATACCACTAGTTTGATTATTTAGGTCTGTGGAATGTAGAACTGGAGAGAGAAGAAATGTAAGGTACCTTGAAACTAGTTTAAAAAAGGCGAAAAAAAAAGAGCAGCAACAGAAACAAAGATGGGTTATAGGCAATCTATTAGCAGTATTAAGTGGGCTAAGATGAAGGATGATAATTATCCAAAAATCAACATAAGTAAACATTAAAAGCCTAAGCAAAAGAATGCATATAAGCAGGAGATCTCATCATAGACAAGACTGTGTAAAAGCTCAGCCTCGTAGTCTGCAGTGCTATCTTTAGTATTTGACAAAAGTCTCAGTGAAACATATGTTTGCCAGTTTTATCTGAGATTCACAGATTGAAATATGTAACTTTCAGCAGTACCTCTCCTTTCTATCACTATAAGATCTCTCTGCACCACATTCCCCCTTGAACTGGAGCTCAGAAGCCCATTAAATCATTCCCCTTTGACATGTTAGCAGCTTGAATTGTTCTTACGTGACACAAGACATTCCTCATCTGAACTTCCTCCAGTACATCACTGAGCCGGCAGAAAAGTAATCTCCTCCTACTTGTTTGCAATGTTTTGTGTACTGGGCCTTTGGCTGAGCAGAGATCACTCTCAGTGTGATGCTCACCCTGGCAAGCACTGAGTTGAGATCAATATTTAAGGATGTGGTTTTCGTTTCCAGTTCATCAGTGAAAAAAAAATATTACTGGCTCATTGTTTCCCTTTCGGCCTTCTAACTTTCAGCCTGTGTCCTCCTCCAGCCCAGCTGCACAAGTGCTGCAGCCAGTTCTTACCCAAGAAATAGAATTTGGTGCATGGAGTCAGATTCCCTATGCATCAAACCCTATTTCTGCTAATTGGTACAACACACAGAAGCCACCAAAACCTGCAACTAAAAACCATTCAGAAAGCTGTATGTGGGGCTTGAGCCTGGCTGGCTCAGCTGCCCACCCAAGCTGCTCTATCCCTCCCTTCCTCAGATGGGCAGGGGACGAAAAAAACCAACAAAAAGCTCATGAGTCAAGATAAGGGCAGGAAGAAATCACACAGCAACTTCCATCACAGGCAAAGCAGACTCAGCTGTGGGAAATTAATTTGATTTATTACATATTTAATCACAGAGTGATAACGAGAAAATATTCTCACTTCTCTCCTTGAACTGCTGTTGCTGTGCTGAGGGGAATTTTTTCTCTTACCTTATCCCAGAGGTGCCACCCCTGTTGCTGATGGTTAGCCTTGAATATATCTTGGAATTAACTCCATTGGACAGGGGAGAAGCTTTTGGCAGCTTCTCACAGAAGCCCCCCCTATGGTCCCCCTGTTTCCAAAACCTCGCCATGCAAACTCAGCACCCTTTAGTAGAAATGTGGAAAAAAAAAAAAAAACAAAACCATAGCATGTAGTCTTCTTTATAGCTGTACTGAGCATCACCTTAGAAGCAGTTCATGGTTTGACCCACACACACTCCTCCTGGAAGGTTGCCCTGAATACTTGTGATTTTCACAGTGAGGAGCCTTCTTCTCATTTCTGGCCTAAAAATATTCATAGCTACTTTCTGGTTGGTTTTTTGGTGCCAAGAATCCCTTAGCTTAAGCCTGTTCCTTCCACTCTGCCTGGTATTTATTGCTATGTATTTGTTGAGGGTGGTCAAATTCTCCTTCAAACCTCTATCTTGCATTGCTGAACAGGGCAAATTTGGCATTGTCTCACCAAACAACAGCCTTTCCGCTCCTCCACTGATCCCTGATTTTCCAGAGCAGGCTTCTCAACACCAAGTGCTTTCCTTGCTTTGTGCTTCTGATTGCTTTGCATTTCTCCCACTGCTCTCTATTTCCATCAGTGCAACAATCAAAAAGACCAATAAGCCACCTGAGGTAATGTCACATACCTTACTGAAATCCAGACATATTCACATCTGTGATTGTTGCATGAAGTTTACTGATCAAAACCTCTGAAGCAGAGAATTTCTTCCCTGTAAACAGTCCACAGACAGGCTGTTGTTTTCTCCTTCAGCATTGGTGTTTATATTCACATTTGCCATTGAGCCTAGTCCAGCTGTGGTTTGATAAGAGGAGGTTCATATGGGATAGGAGTGGCACCCCGTGTTGTGAAATATGTTAAAATTAACACTGATTAATTAACACTTCTCTTACCACTCTTTAGTCTTATGGAATTGTTCAACCATAGCCTGCAAAGGTTGAGGGGGCTTGGGTTCCTCTTTCTTAATAATACCATGTAAAACCATGAAAGGCTTTGAATTTTTAATCTTGTGTTTCTTCATAATATTTCACATTTATAATCCAGGTTATAGCAAGCGAGAAACCTCTGTGATTTAAAAAACCATAAATGATGGCATTATAAACATTGAGATGATGAAAGTCAGGGTGTTAAGAAGGGTTATAATTTTCAGTCTTCTCTTCAGAGTTTTTCAGTCAGGTTGTTTTCTCATTCTGATCAATAGGAACTTAGCTGTTTACTAAAATGAGGCCAAAATAGCTTTGTCCTGTTTATGTGGGTTTATGTTTAGATTCAAAGATGTGAAACAAGAAGTTTTTCATCCCAGCTGGCATTCCTTTCTCATTATATGTTTCAGATTTATTTACTGATATTTTGAGTAAGACTTTCTATACACAGATTTTTAGTACAATCATCCCCTCAATTAAGAAGTTACTCTAAAACAATAAATACATTTTGTATCTCATACTGATTGTTAGGCTAAGCAATAAACATCTGTGGACAACAAGAATCTGTGGACCAGATTCTTAATTATCCCGTTGTGCTCTTTTAGTATGGGAATGAATTTAACGTCAATGCTAATCTTTAAGTCTCTTGTAATTGATACAAAAAGCACAAACATAGATTAAAAGACAAAAAGAAAAGCATTGTGCCACCCTATCTCCAGCCCTCAGAGCACAGTGATAACATGTGACTGAGTGATGGTCATTACATTTAATTCCACAGTTTTAAACCAGAAGACCTCAACTGTCTTTAAAAGCAGTGACTGTCTGCTGATCAAGGGTATGGGGATGTTTGAAGTATGGTGATAGTGCAGTGCAAAACACAAAACTGGCACACACAGTCTGGTTCCTTTGAAGATAACAGAAACGTTTCCACTGATTTCATGGGATTATTTGCCATTTATCATGTGTGGCTGATCCTTTTTCTAGCTTCAAGTCCTAATTGAAAATTACAGTGGCCTGTACGATAAACACGCCAGTCTCCTCCTTTCTGACCACGGACCCTGAGGCAGATGCTGGAGGTAACAGCAGGTCCTTAGACATATTTTGTCACTATTCACCATGGAAAGCACTTGTTTTATACAAGTTTGTCACTCTCTTAGAGAGACAGCTCTGGAAGCTGCAGTTTGGGAAAGGCTGGCTTATTTGCACTGGGTATACAATCTGTCGACAAAGTAGACTCAAAATACTAAGGTTTTCTTCTCAGTTCCATGGCTTTGTAGAATATGTGATAAAGCAGAACAGTTTTGTTCATATTCGTAAACATTTTTACAAGGATTTTCTGAACGCTGGGAAGAGTATGACACACTAACAGAAATTTAATTTTTGTGGTTTCTTATGGACATCTCCATTATAATAGCAACATTTGGAATTAAGAGAGATCACGTAGAAACCAGGAAAAATACTTGGAAACATATTTCTGAAAACTTTTCAGCAACAAAAATAAAATTTTAAATTAAATCTCATACTGAGTCTTCCAGTATTAGCTGATCTCATAAAGGAAAATATTTGTAGCCTTTTGGATATTAAAACAATCATATGGTATATTTTAACAATTGGCAGCATTGACTGAAGTTCTGAACTAGAGCAGCAAAACCACCGGGAGGTTTCTTTGTTAGACAGAAATTAAACATCCCATTTTGATCTGTTCCTGGTCTTTCTAAAACAGAGGAGCTGCTAGCAAATTCAGGTTTACTATCTGGCATTTCTCTGGGTGGCACGTGGCACTTCAGAACCCCAGATGTCCGAACAATGAACATGGAGTGCCTTGATGAAGTTGTGATACTTCCCAACAGAATGTGAAATTTTCTTCCATATTCAAGAGTCTGCACAAACAATGTAATATTCCTTTACAGAAAATTCATAATTATAGTAGTGTGCAATCTGAGAAAGCTTTTCAATAGAAGCAGTCACCTATGTATCAGAGATACCCACAGGCTAACCTGACCTCTTCCTCTTCCTAGCAGATGAGACTTTTATACCTCCTTCCAGTTACGTTCTTACAGGCATGGCTAATTGTTATGATTTTAATTTTTAAAAATACCTGATTTCCTTACAAATATTCCTGGTACCTTGTAAAGTACAACAAAAATGTATGTTCCTAATGTCATCACCTGAATTAAAATCAGGCTTGGAAACCTAGAATGGAAACGGATCTTAAAAATTCTTACTGTTTTGGGATCCTAAGTAACTCTCCAAGAAGTTGTTTAGGTTTTTTCACTGAGTGCCAATGACAGAGCATAATAGACTTCTTTTCTCATTTCAAGTGTAAATTTTATGTTGCAAAAACATGGAAGTTGGGGATGGTTGGCAGATCTAGCCTGCAGTGTGTACCTCAAGCAAGGAGATACCTGAGTTATGGTGCTGCTGACAGAAATTATATTTTGTTTTCCCTCTTGGTTTCAGAATAGGAGAGTGCATGTGTCACACTTCTGTGAGGCTGAGATCAGTTTAAGTTTGTCACACCATCACTGTGGTTTAATGTAATGGCACCTGGAAGACTGAGGTTGGCTTTTGTATTGTATAGGCTGAGGGCTCACACTTAGCAAATTAATAAGTGAAGACTCTTCCATGCATGTAACCTTTGAGGGCTATGCTGTTTAAAATTATAATTTGTAAAAAGTCTGTAACAAAAGCAAAAAAACATTTTTTTTTTAATAATATATTTTATGCAGCTTAAATGTGTGGCCAATATTAGGCTTAACAAGTGATGCTATTAGATGTAGGCCAAAATTGACCATTCAAGGAAAGGAGTATAATTAACACAAAACAACATCTGCATGTTATTTATGCATAAAGAAGAATTCAAATGCAGGATTATAAATATCCCATAGATAAAATGATGCGTTAAAAATTATAGATTTTTTTAAATGCATAGTTTAGAATGAGAGTTTCATGGATGGACAAGAAAAATTTGATACTCCTTGGTTTATTACCCTGAAATCTCACCTTTGAAACAATTTACAGTTTGACCCTACCAAAACATTCATTCTCTGTCAGCAATGCCAGCTGGCTTGTTACAGAGAGTACCCATGCCATTAAATGGTGCCAGCCTTCAGTAAAAAGGGCCAGATTCATACTGCCTGATGGGAATACCCTTTGGCTTGAGAAACAGGGTCTTGTTTTGATCAGTGCTAATTTACCCAGGACTTTTGCAAACATTTGAACAGTGTAGACAATTGAGTATTGGCACCCAGGAGCACTTCCGGACATGGCTTAATTTAGTAGTGTACAGTACCGGCAGAACAAAATCTGCTTGTTCAAAAGCACATAATAAAAACTGTAACTTACCCATTTAAGCACTACATTACTTTACTACTTTCTTAATCAAAATGAAATTTAGTGTTTAGATTAGAATACAAAAAAATCAATTTATCACAAGAAAACTAAAACATTGGGGCAGAATGAGCAGATGTGCTCCTGTGGCTAATTAGGGCATTGTACTGTGGTATCCTGGAGCTGTGGCTAGTGAATCCCTGTGGTCAGTGAAACCTAATGCTGCCAGAAATAGTTTTCCATTAGCCAAATGTCTCTCTGATGATGAAAGTTATTGTGACCTGAGCAAGCATCAGATATCATTCACCGCAGCTTTAGACCTATTCTAGATTGGTTTTCATTTGTATCAAATTCCCAATGGCGAAACAAAAGATATTACTGGCTTGCAAAAACAGTACTTGCTTTTCAATAACCTTCTCAGAATAGAGAATCTACTTAATTTTTAAATTTGCTATAATTGCAGTGATCTTGCTGAATCTTGTATTCTGTATAGGGATAGCAGATTGATAGAAGCCTTTCTGTTGATTTATGCCATTGGCTAAAAGGAAGAAATGTGATACTATAAAATTCCTCCCTGCTTCCTTTCAAATTTGCTGTAGTAGCATTACTTTACAAAGGCACATTAGTGTGTTTACGAAGCTTTTGAGGTTTTTTTGTAGGTTGGTCCTAAAATAATTCCATCTCTAATGCTATTTAAATATTTTTCGTGTATTGAAGTTAATTAAAAAGTCTTGCTTATTGGGGGTTTGTTTGTTTGTTTGTTTGTTTATAAGGTGACTGTGGTCATAAAGTAAAAAATAAAGTAAAAAATAAAGTAAAAAATAAAGTAAAAAATAAAGTAAAAAATAAAGTAAAAAATGGTGAAGGCAGTTAGTATAACAAAGTGGCAGAATGTAATGTGATTGTGATGCTTTTTGTCTTCTGACCTCTGTACAAACCATAAAACCTCAGCACACTGTGGAGGGTTCGTTGTAAGAGCTTTGCTAAGTGAAGTAGGTTGGGCAGAGAGATTCTGTGAGTTGAACAAAACTGTAGAGGAAATGGGTGCTCATACCGAGGACACAACTGCACTGCTAGGTTTTGGCTTCTGCTTTAAGAAGGGTGCTGGTTTTGGGGGAGTTTAGCTCTCCTGGGTTTTTTGCACCTCACTAAGAAGTGTACTGTACCTCAGCAGGTCTGACAGACCGAGTCACACCTGTTAAGTAAGCTCTGCCCGCTGCAATTTTGTGGCATTACTCTGCATCTATTACAATGATTCTTCACCAAAAATGACTGAGTTTTCCTGAAATAAAATACATCCTTCACCTTTTCCATATGCAAATGGAGAGGGGGCAGGCACTGGGAAGGTGTCCAGTCTGTGTGGAGACTGTGGTGGGAAGATTTCCCTGCATGGGGAGTCTGGGCAATAGGAGGAGAAGATGCATCATCTTTGTCTTCTGTATCCCAGACATGCAGAACAAAAAAAAAAACAAACCCCAAAACACCAACCAACCAACCAAAAAACAAAAACCCAAACCAAACAAAACAAAAAAACCAAATAATAATAATAAAAGACAATTAAGCAGAGTGGTTGTATGAGCAACATGGTAAATGTATGTTAATTCTTCTCTGAATTCAGATAGTCTGCGAGTGGGCGGCTGTTCTGGGTGGAAATAAGAAAAAGCCACTATATCAAAGCTCTTCTAGCTACTCTGATGCTGTGGCCTACTTACAGTTTAAGAGGAGAATTTCATGCGACTGCAGACAGTTAGCTCTCTGCACAAAGCCTGCTCGTTTGGGAACTGTGTGGGAAGGTGTGTGCGTTACCATCTCCTACATATGTCAGATTGTACAGAAATTACTGTACATGATTTGCTGTCACCACACCTGGTAAAGTGTCGTCATCCCTAAGGCTGCTTCACTCTTCTAAAAGCTGGAACATTCAAAAATATAAAAATGCTTCCAAATGTGAAAGAAAAATAATTGTGGGGAATGCAGTTAAAACTTTACATAACCCAATTGCTTAACTTGAGACCTCCTTTCTGATCTATCTCAGAACTCTGAATATCATACATAGATCAGGAAAGAAAATAACCAGGTTTGGATTTATTCATCTATGCTGATGCATTTCTACATTCTTTTTCATAATGCACAGATGCATTATCTGAAATTATAACTCAAATTAGTTGTGTTAGTGCATACTTATGCAAAGTACTAAGGCAAATATGCTTTGTTCCACTAAAACAATGTTCAGTTAAATGAATCTAACTAGGTTAATTGATATTCTGTGAAAGTGTTTGGAAGTCAGTTTATCAAGTAGCAAACATAATGGCATACTCCTATTTTCCCAAGCAACCAGTAAAAGCAAGACAAGTGCAAAGAATCATATTTCTGTGAAATGTTTGGAGGAGCTTTCATTATTTGTGGCCTTTCTAAGTCTCTGTTTTGTTGTTTTCCAGACTCTTAATTCCAAAACTTGCTGAAATACATCCAGAAAATAAATTGATACTGTTTTTTTCTTCTGTGGTGATAAAATGATCTTCTGTTCATTCAGTCCCCAAACCAATGTGACTACCAGAAAGGAGTTGTGACAAAGGGGAGATAAGGATGTGTATATAATTATAACTTGATGTCACACTTTCATTACTGAAGCCTTGTTGATGACTGTGGAGCAGGGTTCTGACATTACCATTGATGATAGTTTTTTACTTGGTGTCTTTTTCTTAAGCTCTTTAAGCAGGAATTCTAACATATAGTCTGCAAGACAACTGAAAGCCCTGTATTTTCAAAATTATTTTCATTCCTGTGTTCTATTTTGTACATAAAAAATTTAACCCAAAATAATGTTTTTACCATGTAAGCAACAGAGTCAGATAAATGTACTTTTTCATAATCAGCACAAATATAACTATCCAATTTCCAAAGCCAAAGCATATAGGATTTCAGGTCCTGTTCTGCATTTAAAGTTATATGCTGCCTGAGGGATAAATGGAAGCACAGGAACAGGCTGCCATATTACTATACATATTTTAAATAAAGTCTGACAAATTTGGAGTAGGGGAATTTTACATGGATTTCAGTGGTGACAGTACCATTTCAAAAACAAATTATTATGTGTCCCCATTTCCCTTTGCACTTGTCACTCTGACATCTGTGCAGCTTATATGCCTCAACAGTTTCAAAAACGTGGAAACTGAGATGCAGAAGAACTGCCTGGTTTGCCCTAGGATAAGCCTACAGTAGCTCCAGGTCACATACCATATCCTCTTATAAATCTGTAACTTCTGTGCAGTTGTTGAACCTGTGAATTGCAAATTGGCTAATACATGCATGAGGTTGTAACAGTGCAGAGGTGCTTACTAACTATAACATTTTAGATACCTCTCAATTCCCCCAAGCCACATGTGCCTTGTTTTCCGAAGTCTACACCAACATGGAATGTAGAATTCCAGGTACATTTTCAGTGATGCATTTCGAATGTTTCTCTGTACTCCATAAGATCTGTGCTGCATGATGATTTTAGACACCACTTAGATAGAGACTGGATTCCCAATTCTACTTGTGTAAGGTGAACTCACCTTCCTAAGAGTAGAAAACAGGAAAGTTTTTTTTTTCTAATATCCTTCTGGTTTACTAAAAGTTTATTTAAACTTCCTCTTAACTGATGCAAAATCTGTATCAATTAGCCATGCCTTATTCAAACAGTATATGGCTGTAATCAAACCAAATTACTGTGCAGTAGCTTTCATTATGCAATGACACTCTTTTGTGCAGCTTTTGTGAGGGCTACAGAAAGAGCTTAATTACAAGTCTAGACATTCGTGAAAAGGGAGCAAAAAACCTCCCTGTTTTCAGCTCCTTATGCATGTAATGACTGCATTTATAGCAGAAGATGTCCAGCACTGGCCTTGGTTCAAAACCCTACAGTCCTGGTTCTGTAATAAATTCAGCATGCAAGTCCTAAATATATTCTATCAAGCAATGAAACTGATGGAAATTTTCCTTTTGAAAGCATGAGTGAATCTGGTATTCATGACCATGGCTGTCACATTTTCTGCATCCTGGACAGAAATTGCTATAATGAAACCACTGCACCAGCCACATCAGACAACAGGCTTCTCCCCACTGCTAATGTACACAGAAATCAGTCATCATCAATCCTTGAATGAAGGTCACTGCTCAGGAAGGGCCCAGCCTGGAGTTAAACGTGGACACGTGCAGAAAGCAGAGAACAGATCAGGGTTTTCATGCTTGGGTTGGAAAGCGCCAAGAATCCAAAGGCACCTGGGGAATATCAAGGAAATGGAAGTCATCAGCAAGGCAGGATTTTGTTCATGCTTGTTCAAAAGTCTGACTTTTTCTCAAGCACAGTAAGAGACATTGTTAGTGGAGGAAAAGCAGAAGGTATTGTTCCTGCATTACATAAGTAAAGCTTTTGGTACTTGACTCATCTGACAGTTCTACAATAAATTAGCAAAACATTATCAAGGTTATGTGATTTTTTAGCTGGATAGAGACTGGTTGTCTCTACTGAGAGAATGTCTGTCAGCATGTCTGAATATCAAAAGTGGAGGTTTGAGAGAAGCCTTCCATGCTCTGCTTTTTTAGTGCTTTTTGTTGGTAACCTCATGTGATGGAATAGAAGGTCCATTTATAAAAATTCTGTACATCATAAAATTGGAGAAAGCTACATGTGTGTTGCGGAGTAGGATTAGGAATAAAATAACTTTGCTAAAATTCAATGTCCTTTTTGTACAGTCAAGGACAATGGGGAAAAAAAGAGAAAGGACTTGAAGGTTACACTGGATCAAAAGGCAGACAGGAGTGGTGTATATGCTAGAAAGAAAAGGCAAATACATTTATTAATACATTCTCTAAAGTTTGTCAGATCACAACTACTGGAATGCATTTTTGCATTTTCAACACATTAGTGCTAGTTGACACTTTCCTGTAGGAGAAAACGAGAAAGACCACAAGTCTAGAAAAGACTGAGCAAACATAAGTCCTTCAGTCTTAGACAGAAGAATGATTGTGTACACAGTAACAAGTATTCAAAAGGCTCTTGCAAAAACAAGGAGATAATGTGCTTTCTGCCTCTTCCATATATAGAAAACAAAGCAATGGGCTTCATCTGCTCCTGTCAAAATCCAGGTGAGTTGCAGGGAAGTGCTTTGTAAGTCAGGAAAACACAGCCCTGTAATAAATTGCTTGGGGATACTGTAGAGTCTGGTAGCAGAGGTCTGCAGGAATAAATTGAACAAACTGTTGTAGGTGTAATTGATGCTGCCAAGGAGCATAGAGAGAAATGGATGATTCAGGTTCATTGCAGCCCTACTTTTCTACAGTTCTGTGTAATGGGTACCATAAATAAAATTAAGGGATAAGGCCAGAGTTTTAAGCAGTTTGCATTTGTCCTTTTGTCATAAAATCTTTCAAGTTAGATAGGTGCCTGAATTATTAAACAACAAAACAAAGAACAAAAAAAAAAAAAAAAAAAACTCTCATGAAGCAGAGTGAGAGCTTTTTGGAAAAAAGCTTAGAGGGAAAGAAAAAAAAGAAAATAAATTCTTTCTTTTGCAGGCACAGGTAAAGTCATGGAAATTGTTCAGTCATGAATTGCTGTTGTGTACCTCAGGAGTAAAGGCCAAGATGAAGGATGCCTTCATTTTAAGCAAGTCCCACGGAGAAGGGCCTGTATGTCAGACTCAGCATGACCTAGTGTCACGATGAGTCTGACCTCAGACTATATCAAAGAGTAATAAGACTTTGCTACTCAGTTTTGTTATAAAACTTCCAGATTATCTGAGAAGCCTTTGTGGTTTTTTATTGGCTGGCATTCTCTTCTGAAAATCTGAAGAAAGTGAAAACAGGATATTTTGGCTGCAGTGGGAGTACCACATCATGATCACATTTTAAAGTGCATGCTATGTTAAACTGTTCTGCAGTGCTCTGCATTTACAAACTCTACATCCAGCCATAGAAATAAAGTATTTTCCAAGTCTTACCCATATCTTTTATGTGGGGAAAGTGATGTAATTCAGCAATGCCTAGGTTCATAAAGTGATCTCTGGCATGATACCTGGGCCCAGATCCTCTTATTTCGTCACATAACTTAGTCATTAAGAGACATAGCACATAAATAGTAGAGCCACATAAATAGTAGAGCACAGACTATCTGTCTTACAATGCAAGTGCACAATTCCCAACTCTGTACTACAAACTAGGAAAGTCTGAAGTAGTGCTGCAGAGACGCTGCCCACAAAAGGAACATAACTTTTATTAAAAGCAGTATGTGAGAAGTAAAGTGAGAGCAATCAAAATATAGCACATACAAATTGAGATCAGTGTTATACAAAGTGGATTATGCTAATTTAACTAAATCTGTTTCTAGGGCAAGGTATTTTCACTCAGAATACTGTTCATATTTATACAAGACCACGTAGTAGTCCTGTCAATACCAGGAGCTCTAATGTTACATGGGGAGCAGAGCTATTGGGACTGACAAAAATTTGGAAACAGGTCAATCACAGGGCACCTACGAAATAAGGCAGCAGTCCTGAAAACGAGTGTTGCAAGGGGGTTGTGGAGCAGGAAATGCTCTCAGTGAGTGACAGGTGGCTCAGGCCAGAGGACAGGAGGTCACTTCATCTCCTAGAGACCTTTATGAAGAAAGGCAGATACCTTTTACAGAAGTCCCACCAGCTGTCTATCCCCTCAGAGGGCTGGGGATCCACGAGCCTAGTTGGTACTTCCATGGAGAATGGGGTATCCGTATCCATGAAACCACTGAGGTTTTTTGTTGGGTTGGTTTTGGGATTTTTTTATCCATGTTGCCCTTTTGTCTGCTAGTTCACTGCAAAACTATTCACCCTATTGGCAAAACTCAAAATATTTGGTGTATTATGAAAGACACTAGCTGCCAACAGTAGGTCTGTTAAACCCAGGACCTGGGAGCATGAGGCAGTCCCAGCCACGTGCATGTCTTGAACCAGCCCAAAAATGAAGTCAAGCAGGAGAAACAATGGATGAGAGACGAAAGAGCAGCAAGGACTGATTTTTAGGGTGTGACCATGGCACAACCTATGTGGGCTGCAGAGAGATGTCAGCAGAGTTACTGTGTCTGGACAGGAATTCTGGATTAGATGCTGGGAAGACAAGGGGAGGTGTGGTGAAGAGGGAGTAGGTGCAGGGTTGTGATGAGAGCACATGAGAGAGAGCACTCAGAATATTGCAGTGGCAATCTTTGAAAGGCACAGTGAAGTTACTGAGGCAATTTTCATTTGTTGGGCACCCCCATGTGTGAGTTTTATGCAAATGGTGGGCTGGCCAGAGGAGGGAAATTTTCCTATTTGGGGTTTTGTGAGAGTGTAACAAAAAAACCAGTTCACACTCCAAGTTCAATTCAAATTGGTTAAAAAGTCAGTCAGTCATGAGGCACAAGCGTGGTTAGCAGATGTTCTCAGATATGGTTCTTGCTGTGTCTCAGAAGGAGCCCCACAAGCTAGTCTTATTTTATGACTTAAAAGGGAGGAAAAGTTGAGCAGCTTCTCCTAAAGTTTTTCCCAAAATTCCCTCCCACAGAAATGTGCTTCTGGAAAGAGAAGAAAATTTCTATGTTTTCAGCCTCACAGCATAAAATGTTTTTAAGATTATGGGCATGTGTTAAAAAGGACCTGCTAAAAGACTGCAAACTTGGCTGAACATTCCCCTGCACAAATTCGGTCAAGGTTTTTTTGTGCAGATGAATTGGAAGTGTCTGTTTTCCATGGAGTGATCGTGAAATGTCTGATCCTTCTCACTCCTACAGAGGCAGCTAAACTGATTTGCAGCACATGAACACAGATCAGTTCAAACATCTTTTTCTGTCCACCTTAGTCTGATGGCTTTTTGTCCACTCCCTGTGTGCCACTATCACCTCTGCATGTCAAACATATCACTGCTTTATTGTGGGAGCATCTTTGCTACATAACTGTACATGTCTGGCATGACCAAGATATAATTTTATGCAGAGTAGGTATGATTGTTTGCAGCCATGCAGATGTGGCTGCATTAAATGATGTAGCAGTGTACAATCCATCAGCTTCCATATGTTGTTGGCTGTTTTTACCTTGGATAATTGATTAGTTATCTCACTGTAGAAAACAGCTGGAACACACTTACATTTCACTATGAAGTAAGGTGAGAGTCTTTGGCTGACCTCTAAAAGCCACATCATGACAAATCCTGTGACTTTAGGATTGCAGAGAAAGTCAATAAAAAACACTTATTGCACTGAGAGAAAAACACACGTGAAAAACCCAGTGTCAGTAAAACAATGCCCAAGGACAGAGCAAAGTATTTCTCCTTAATGTTATTTAATCACTGGGAATTTATACAAACTAAAATTCTAACGAGATACACAGTCAAGATTTCGCCTTAGATGCTAACTCAAGTGCACATTATAGCTGTGTTGTCTAGGTGAATATTCAACCATTTGTCATTTCCTGCATAAATATGCACACAGACTGGGTTTTTTGGTAGTGAAAACACAGCTGAGAGAGACACTACTAAAATGTAGAACATGAGACTTTTGAATAAGATCATGTCGTTCTACTTTTAAGTGTTTCTGTTTTAAGACTTCAGGGTTTTGTGTGAATATTTTATGAACAAGAAATACAGAATTTCTTTCACTAGTTTATCCTTTTTTGTCTATCAGTGTATTGTATATTATATTTTTTCTATTTCTGTTCATAGCAGTGTAAGTGGCAGCAATATGTTCTAGAATTTTTTCTTCCCATTAGTGCAAGGCAGGAATTCAATGGTGAGTGAATTTGCATGTACTGTGTGTACTTTGGCAAGACAGATGGATTTTTGGGACTTTGCAATTGAGTAGTTTCAAAACTTGTAAGAAGTCTGCACCAAGGGACCCCAAGAATTTTGTAGCTGGCCGAGGACACCTACTGCATCCTGTCTACTCAGATATGTCTATTTAATTGCTTAACAGTTATGTGACTGTTTTCCTTTCTCTCAGAATGTTATAATGTGCAGAAACCGCCTTCCTCTGAGAAGGAACTTGGGCATCTCAACATTTATTAGATTGCTTCTTAGGAGTTACTGCTGTATTTAAAATTCAAGTGTATTTTCTGAAATGTTTTTGTTCCCAAATGAACATGATGTTACCTTTGCCTTCCCAAATTTTATTTTTCTATTCAGATTACAGTATGAATCCAAGGATCCTACGCTGACGAAGTCTGCAGAAAAAAGAGCTGCTGAAAATTAGTGAAGTAACTCTGTGTCACACACAGAGCAAATATTAAACTGCTGCTATAGAGAATTAGACTCACAGACCATTCTCACTTACATGCTTTGACTTTCTCTTTTTTAGTACCTGCATGCAAATGGGATTGTGCATCGAGACTTGAAGCCAGAAAATCTACTCTATGCAACACCAGCACCAGATGCACCATTAAAAATCGGTGAGCAGCATTAAATGTGTGCTTCCCTGATGGCTTTGCATCAGTAATACGTGCTAACTGATGTTTGGAGTACATGCATCTCACAATCACCCTATTTGAAGCCAGTGCTTAATGAACAGCATGTTACTTCAGCAGCACAGCTGTATATGATGGTTTCAAAACCAACACAGAACTAGATGCTTGCTTAGAGAATTTATAGCCAAAATCGTGCAGAATGTGGCAGAGATTAAAGAACTGGGAACAAGAAGGATCATGAGAACAGCATAAAGTTCTATGCACCACTTCTTTTCTGTTAAACTAGTACTTTAAGAGGAAAGATACATTGGTGTGAAAATAATGTGCAAATAAGTGGTAGAAAGCAAACTGAGCAAGGCTTATTTCTGTTTTGAAGGCAGATTTGGGGGACATGGAGAGATCTTTGCAAAAGCACAGGGAAACTGTCTGAAGCATGGTCAGCACCACAGAGAGGGTGAGGAGGGACAAAGGTCTCCTGATCAGGAATGTATTGTGCCAGTTCTGTTGGAGATGGCAGACACTTCCAAAGGATATGACCTCCAGACATGCCTAGATTTTTCTTGAGCAACAAGGAACATCTGTGCAACTCTTCTGAGCTGTACTTCATCAGTTTGGAAATAACACTTGGTGCTCCCTTAGCAGTGGGTGTTTCCATGTTCATCAGACTAGTGTTCATCAAGAGTTTCTGGACCCAAATGTCCATGAACTGGAGTCAAGCAATTTAGTATAAATTTCTAGGAACATCTTGGTTCTCAGGGTGATGGTATCTTAATTTATATCTTATCCTAGTTCTTATCTTTCCTGGAAAGGCTCTAAACTTGATAATTTAATGCAGCACCAGTGGCAATGGTTTGACGTCCAGAATGTGTAGGGCTTTTGAACCATTTCCTAAATGCCACAATTCTTCATCTTCCTGGTAAGGTCATTGCTTTGTGTAAACTGAAATCCAGTTTACAACGAGTGACTGTGTTTATAAAAGTGAACTGTATTTCTAATTACATAAATATTAATGCAGAAAGGATAGCCATTTAGGAACACGTGACCTATTTTAATCCTGATCTTGAGTCAAAACCTTCCCTTTTATATTGTCTAATGAAACAAAATCAAATACTTTTATTTTGCACTTTTAAGGCAAAGGTGATTGTCATCACCTAAATTGGAATTTGAATAAGCTCAGCTTTTTCTCAGTGAAAAGAAGGGTTGTGAACTCTTCAATTTTTATGACTTTTGAAAAGGAGTCTTGTAAGTACAGTGTGCATTGTCATGAAGGCCCTTGCTCTGTGAATAGTAATTCAGGATGGAAATATTGCAGAAAGGATGATCAATACTTCTTCTGTCACCATCTTTATGCCCCTAGAAGCCTTCTATCAAAATACTGCTGGGATTTTTGTCTTGCAGGGAATGCATACTCTAACTCTTGTCCAAAAAAACCAACCCAAAATTGTTCTGGTAATTTTACTGGATTACACACAGAGTGGATATATACCTAAAATATATTTCTGGATGTCTGCTGGTATGCCCTTAGGCCTCCTGCTGTACTGGCTTTGTGCAGTTTTCAGAATAAAATACACGCTAGATTTCTGTCAAGCAAGAGCCAGGAATACTCACTTGTACAGCAAATTTTGTTTCTGAATTACAACCTGGGTAGATTCTTTAAATCAATGCTTACCTCTGGAAATGTCAGTACCATTCATTTAATGTATAAATGTTTATTTAATTGCATATACAACATAAAAACCCACATTATTACAGGGAGTAAGAACATTAATATTCACAAACCATCTTAACAGCTGACTTTGGACTTTCCAAGATTGTGGAAGATCATGTGACCATGAAGACAGTTTGTGGAACTCCAGGGTACTGTGGTATGTTGTTTTGTTACTTACATTTGCTTTTATAACTGTAGAGTCACAGGAAAGAGGACACTGGAGAAGACCAGTGATCTCACTGTTGCCTCGTAGAACAGCTGATAATGCAATTCAGGTGACATTCTCATTGTCCATTACCTTGTATGACATTGCCTGCAAAGCACACACAGGTGCTAAGTCTCCTTTAGGGCAGCACCTAGTTCCTGTCCAGTTAGTTTCATAAAACTATTTCACATACTAGCTATTAATGTTCTGGTTGTCTTCTCTTGTGACAATTATATTACCAATGCCACACATCCACAGTTAGTGTTCAGTCCTTTTTATGCTCGTCTTCGTATAAAATAAAAATAAGATAAAGCTGGTTCCCATAAGCCCTTGGAGTTATGTTGATTTCGTGGGAAGGGTTGAGGCTGAATATTTCTGCAGAGAAGACAAGAAAGGAGCTTTGTGCCTATAGTCATGTGCCTATAGCAATTCTTGATTTACAGCTCAAGTTAACTGACCATGCAGAAGTCCTGGTGCCTGGAAAATATTCAAGCATTACTTTCCAGAATTGGAGAAAACCCAGGAGAAATACTGTTTAAATGCCAAATTAAACTATGAATAATTGATGGTGCCAGGCTGCCAGCTCCCACATCCTGCCCACCCATCTATCAGCAGCTTCTCCAGAAAGGACACAGCAACAAAAACACATACTGGAGTCTGAATACTTTGGCATCAAGTCTTGACAATCTACAGTCCTTAGGATGTGCGGATTGATGCAGAGGACTGAAGGCAAGAAGATGGTCACAGAGAACATAGTTTGCTGCAATGTTGTGCCTTCAGTGAACTTAGCAGAAGGACATAAGTGATTTCTGAGAGTAGCACAAAAAGTCAAGCCAGTGCAAAGCAGTGATTCATGATCAGTCTGTTACAGGCAACATCTAAACTAACAGCAATGTGTCAGACAAATACATTCACCAAAAGCAAACTTCTGGAAACCTTAAAAACCACTGAAAGCCCTTCTGTTCGTAGCTGTGCAAGTGTAATGTGGGAAGGGGAAGAGATTGCATTGATGCTTGTAGGTACAGCCAGCCCACTGTGTTCCAGAAATGAGGCAATCATTCAATGTGCATCACAGATCCAGTGGGACCAGGGCCCACAAGCTGTGCCTGTCCAGCTTCTTGGGTAGACATTGACTCTTTACTTTTACAGAGCTGGAGTCCCCCAAAACTGCCTGGCCTTTCTGTCTGCTCCTCAGTGCAGCAAAAGCAACTGCCTGAAATGGTCTGCCTTTCCTTCCAACTAAAACAGAATATCAAAAATAAAGCCTAAATAAAGTCCCACGTAAATAGACTCATAGAACCATTAAGGTTGGAAAAGACCTCCAAGATGGTTAAATCCAACCTTTGACTGAACACTAAACCATGGCACTAAGGGCCATGCCCAGTAGTTCCTTGAACACCTCCAGGGATGATGACTCCACCATCTCCCTAGGCAGCCTGTTTCAGTGCTTAACCACCCTTTCTGTGAGAAAATTCTTCCTAATGTTCAACCTGAACCTCCCCTAGTGAAGGTTGAGCCATTTGCTCTTGACCTATCATTGTTACATGGGAGAGGAAGCAAACCCTCACCCCATTACAGCCTCCATCCAGGTAGTTGTAGAGACTCCCTGAGCCTCCTTTCCTCCAGGCTGAACACCCACAGCTCCCTCAGCTACTCCTCTTAGGTTTTATTCTCTATTCCTACACCAGTGTCATTGCCCTTCTCTGGACATGCTCCAGCCCCTCAAGGTCCTCCTGGTTTTAAGGGGCCCCAAACTGGACTCAACATTTGAGATGTGACCTCACCAGTGCCCAGCACAGGGGGGATGGTCAGTGCCCAGCACAGGGGGGATGGTCACCGCCCCACACAGGCCAGGATGCCCTTGGCCTTTTTGGCCACCAGGTCACAGCTGGCTCATGTTCAGCTACTGTCAACCAGCACACCCAGGTTCTTTCCTGCTGGGCAGTTTTCCAGCCACTCTGTCCCCAGCCTGTAGCATTGCAGGGGGTCGTTGTGGCACAAGGCAGGGCTGGCACTCAATTTCAGAGAACCTCAGACCATTGGCCTTGTCTCATGGATCCTGCCTGTCCACATCCCTCTGTTCAGCTCTCCTAGTCCCTGCCTGACTTGGTGTCATCTGAAAACTGACTGAGAGTGTCCCTGATCTCTTCATCCAGACCATGATAAAGATGTAAAACAGGACTGGCCTCAACAGTGAGCCCTGGGGAACGCCACTCGTGCCTAGCCACCAGCTGGATCTAATCACATTCACCACCACTCCCTGGGTCCAGGTGTCCAGACAGTTTTTCACCCAGTAACACCACACCTGTCCAAGCCATGAGCAGCCAGTTCCTTCAGGAAAATGCTGTGGGAGGCAGTGCCAAAGATTTTAATAGAGTCCCCACAGACAACACCCACAGCCCTCCCCTCATCTTCCAGGTGGATCACCTCCTCATGAAAGGAGATCAGGTTGGTCAGGCAGGACCTGCCATTCCTGAACCCCTGCTGGCTGTGCCTGGTCTCCTGTCCTGTATGTGCCATGTGATTGCATTCAAGGTGATCTTCTCCATGATCTTCCCTGGCACCGAGGTCCGGCCCAGGCCTGTAATTCCCTGCATCCATCTTCCAGCCCTTCTTGTGGCCGGACATCACCTTAGCCAACCTCCAAATCATCTGGGACCTTCCCAGTTAGACAGAACTGATGATCAGTGATGCAGAGCGGCTTGGCAAGCTCCTTTGCCGGCTCTCTCAGCACCCTTGGATGAATCCCAGCTGGTCCCATGGACTTGTGAGTGTCTAAGTGGCTCAGCAGGTCACTGCCTCCCTCCTCCTGGATTGCACAGGGTCTGTTCTGCTCTCTGTCCCTTTCTGCCAGCTCAGGGGCTGGATCCCTGAGGATAACAGGCCTTACTGTTTAATGCTGGGGCAAAGAAGGCATTAAGTACCTCAGCCTTTTCCTCATCCTTGGTTCCAGCATTTGCCTCTGCATCCAATAAAGGATGAAGATTTTCATTGGCCCCATTTTTGTTGTTGATGTATTTATAAAAACACTAAGTAAAATATTGAAGTTAAAGCACCACCTCCTTCATCACATTGTAGCTCCAGTGCAGCTGTAGCTTTCTGTGGTTCCTTTCACAAATGTAAAAAACAATTTGGAAACAAAGTACACTTCTCATTTTATTCTGGCTCTGCTTGGGCATGACTTCTCTTGTTTTATATTCAGTGAAGGGAATCTTTTGCCTAATTAAGGGCTTAAAGGGACAGTTCTAGCTTTTTATAAAAGACTATAAATGACTGTAAATGTTTTTATAAATGACTGTGCATGGACTTTAATTGACTATGTGATTGTTATTTCTTCACTAAGCTTTTGTGTTACTGAAACATGTTTTCTCCTCTGCAGCACCAGAGATACTACGAGGATGTGCCTATGGCCCTGAGGTGGACATGTGGTCCCTGGGGATTATCACCTACATCCTGTAAGTGCCGACAGTGTAAAGAGACATTAACTTTTAGCACCCACAGGATTTCATGACACAATGAGTTGTGCCATTGGAAAAGACAAGATCCTGAACTTTAATTATTATATTCCTAACCTTACTGAAGTAAGACAAATCCCAGAGAAGCATGGCAAAATACTCAGTTTAAATATTTAATAAATATAACACTTCTTCCTGAACAGCAGCAAGATCTGTGCAGAACCATGCTATTAATGTGAGCAAGCATTAGACCAAAAGTTCCAAATATTTGTGTTTAAATAGGCATTTGTGTCTAGGCTTCATTGTGGCTAGTCATGATTCAATTAGTAAGAATTGCAATTGCTTTATTGTATTGATTGAATCTTTTGAAGGAAGGTTATTGAGAAGGAAAAATTGCTTGTGATGTATTGACTCTCCTCTTTATGGGAGAATAATTATGAGACTTCATTTAGACCCTAGGCAATGACAATGCTAAGACAGCTTGTGTAGTTATATACAATACTTCTAGAATGCCTTTTATGGGAAGAAAATGAGATTTTACACATGTACCTTAAAAAAACGGAGGATTTTATACATGTGAGCCATTTTCCCTACTAGGATTAACTATCCTTGTCCAGCAAGTACAGTGTGCAAAAATACAATTATTTTCCTCTTTTGCAAAGAAAGAATTATATTCTCTAGAGTTTATCCTAAATCTCCATGTAAGGATATATAAACACTCTGATGGTGATGACAGAAAACATCTTTTGTTCTGCACATAAGCCCCAAATAGTTCACAGGCCTCTTTTTGGGTACCTGTAAATAATAGGCTACAATAATCCTATTTGCCATTTTCTTATCTGCTCCTTTTTTAATGTGTGTATCTTTGTGTCAAGGTCTGGTTTAAGATCTAGGCCTCGCGTTGAAGATCACATCTCAGATATTGCCTGTCAGGGGCTCATTTCTTGTCACTTCTAAGGTTTCCACTCATGACAGAGAGATGTGAAATTTGCCAGCAAGGCAGTCCCTAAGACTGGAGAGGTGACTTTTGTCGTCCCTTTACAAAGCCACCCAGATTAAGTTACGGCCTTTCCTAGTTACTCAAGGCTTAATGGAGTTGTTGCACTTGAAACTAAGAGCCTTTCTTAAGCAGAACTTGTTTTCAAGTGCAGACAAGCTCCAACCAAACTCCAAACAATTCCTATCTGAATATCTGGAGTGGCCTTCTCTCTATGCAGCATCTTAAAGCCTTCCAGTTGTTAAGGGGATGCTCCCAAGCCACACCTAACCTCTGCATGTGCATAAACACAAGTGTGTGAGTTCCTGCCCTGGATCACTATACATACCGTTTTATTCTTCTTCCTAATCCTGTCCTACTCCCATCTCAAAATCAAATTTGATCTACAGGAACAAGCCAGGCAAAAATTCACCTGGCTGTCTCTTCCATTTAGCTTTTAACTCCACATTTAAAACTCTAGTGTTGTGTGTAAAGCGTTGTGGATTAATATGTCTGATGGATTAGAAACTGAGACCAGAAAGGTACACAAGCCCAGAGGACAGTGTTGCATGTCTCAGTCTCACAGGTCAGTAAAGGAAACCCACTTACACAGAGTAAAAAAAAAACATTCCTGTATGTCCCCCCAAAAGGCAGTGGATGTAAGAGTTAACAACCATGTTACAGAGGCTCTGCATAAAACTGTATCTTGTCCTTAATTAAAGTAGACTTAACATTTGGTTTAAAAAAAAGTTGATACATATTTTGACAGAACAGTTTTTCCTGAAGCAAATTATATTAAGACCTATTGGTGATAACTGTTGTAATTCCAGGGAAGCCACAGGTACAGTTTTAGAAGTCAAGAGGAGCAGTCCTTTTGTATCCCTAAAGCACCTTAGAAATCCTTCTGCATGTTCAAGATACAGACAGTGGTCAACAAATACAGAGGCTTTGCCTGTACTCAAAATTGCATGGATTTAACAAAAGGTGTTATTTTATTAACTTACTTTAAAGGAGACAAAACACCATCTGGTCATTTTTAGTTGTTTTTTAAGCTGTTTACATTGACTTTTCCTTTATTTGTAGGTAGCCAATTTAAAGTGAATCACAATAGTAAAATGTTATTTCAAAATATAATGAAATCAAGAACAGCTGCACTAGGTCTTGCAATGATTTAATTAATGTAATTTGAAATCACACCTCTAGATTTACTCATCTATTTTGGTATGTAGCAAAAAGATCTGTCGGCTGAAATGGCTTTTTAAGCAGAAGCAGATCTATAGAAATTGTTAATAAGAAAACAAGAGCTGATAGTAGTGAGTTACAGTGTAAACAGAGAGCTCACTGAGGAGGTTTCCAACACAGTCGCAGCAAGGCTTAAGCGGGTTCTTACTGTCATCAGTTACCCGGATCCAAAAGGCACTTTGGGCTGAGCCAGGGAGGGGCCCTGCTCAGGGGTGTTCCATGGGGGACAGCAGGGACCTGCTGCAAGCCCAGAAATGGTGATGGGAGAGGCAGCAAACAGGAGAGGAGAAGTGGTGGTGCTCTGGCTGGCCACCACCTACTGAAGCACAAGGTTTGGAGGCTGGATTATTGTGTTTTAATACATCTCTGCCAGACTTGGAAAAACAATGTGCCCAGAATGTGCTTGCAATGAGGTATTCCTCCTCTTCAGCAGTGGAATGTGATGCAGCTGTTCCACCCACGGCTATGCACCACTCCCAAAACCACATTTCTTCCCTGAACCTCAGCCTCCTTTTTCAGGACAGTAAGCACATTGTGTTTAAAAATACAAAATCAAGTTTAAAATGTAAGGCTTTTCTATATTTGTTGCTGTCCTGACGTTTATGATCTGCTGTTGTTTTCCTTTCATCATCATACTGCTTGTTGCATTTTCTGGAGGCAGAGGAGCAGACAGACTTTCTGTTAAGCTCAGATCACATACTGACTGAATTCGAAATTCACTTTAAAAAATCTGATTATGTGTGCAGGCGTGATTAAAGTGCAGTGAAGCGATAAAAAAGACATTATACAAATGGAAATCACATCTATGAGTCTTCTTTCCCTGGGGCCAGCAGTGTGGATCTCTGCTGGGATCTGTATTATTCAATACACTTATAAATGTAGTCATAAGTGAGATCACAAGACTTCTAGATTGTATGTAGGTTACCTAAGTAGAGATGAGGGCTGATCATGAAAATTTACCAAAGGTTTTTACATATTGTGCTGATAGAATGAAAAAATGTACAGGGATGAACATGACTAAAAATCAATCCTAACTGGGTATATAAAAACTTCTAACTGCACTTGTAAGATGGGTTTCTTCAGCTAATTCGTATTCCTCAGGCAAGAGTTACAGGGCCTCTGATAAATATTCTATGATCCTGTATTAATAGTTTCAATTAAACACATGTGAAAATAGAAAATTTACAACTAGAAAAGCCTTTTCCAGTGCTTAAGAATACTTATCACCACATTTCTGTCTGCTCTGTAGAATTAGGAGTTCATTAGTAAATCCAGGTCTGGTTTCCCAAAGTGATCTACAAGATACAAAGTAGGGAAAAATACTACCATGAACTGTTTCTAACAACCCAAGACTAATTAAACTTTTATAAATTAATTTCTTTTTTATCCTTGCAGACTTTGTGGCTTTGAACCATTTTATGATGAAAGGGGAGATCAGTATATGTTTAAGAGAATCCTGAACTGTGAATATGACTTTGTGTCCCCCTGGTGGGATGATGTGTCTCTGAATGCCAAGGATTTAGTAAGTAAAGCAAAAATCAGACTGGAGTATTTAGTATTTCTGCCACTGAGAAAGACTCCATTCTGGGGTGGGGGCAAAATAATTGGTTAATTAATTGTGCATAATTATTTCCTCTTGTCTTTGCTATATTACAGTATGCTGTTAATAACCCCTGTTAGTCCAGTGCTGTAATTTTGCACTCAGAACAATGGATATTCAGGTTCTTCGGTGAAGTAAGCCATAGATTGTTGGCAGCTGTCACAGTGTTCATGTATGCATGCCTTTCCTTCCAGCTCTGAAGTGTTTCACCATTCCTCTTTTCCGAGCAAACACCTTCAGGGGAATGTAGAAACAAGCCCTCCTTTTTGTTCAGTTTTCAAGCCTGAACTTCAGGGGATAATATAAAGTGGAATGAAACTTTCCCCCCAGTGCTTTTTCTGACACTTTTGCTGTCCATTAGTAGGTGAGGAAAGACAGTTTACTTTTAAAAATGGTCCATTAGCAAAATGCAAGGGCTGGCATGCTACCTGTACTGTATTCTTTTATTACTGGATAAAGTAATTTGGATCCAGGAGACACTGATCTGCAAAAATAGATATGCTTGAGCCTGACTTTTGTCAATAGTAACTTGCATAATTCAGTTATTTCATTAGCACTGAAAACACAAGTGTTCTGTTCCGTATTACTTATACAAACTGTGCCACAAATACTTCGTCATTGGTGCTAGTGAAGTATTTCAGGATATTTCAAATGGAAGGACTGTAGAAGTTCAAAGTGCTTTTTTGTTGTTTTATGAGATGTGAAGTTTTTCTAAAGTAAAAAAAATATCATTTACTGCTAGATAAACAGCAGTCTGCAGATAAAACTTTTGTCCAACCTGCCCCACATTCTTTTAGTCAAGTAAAGCTCAAATTTTCAGGTTTGAACATTGCATAGCAAATTGTAGATAAGGATGACAACCATGACTCTCAAAACCCTGCTGTGGGCAGTCTGGTGTTCAGTTGAGGCGATTTGCTTAACTCAAGGTCTTCCTTGGAGACACAACCAGTATCCACCACAATGCCTGCTCTTCTGCACCCACTTCAGGCCATCAGCTTTCTTTAAAAGCTCTTTGTAGGGATATTTCAGGGAACCCTTGGGCACACAGGTGCAGTGCAGCCCTGTGCCATCACTTGCATTCTGCTCCAAGAGGGTCTGCAGTCAGGAGAGCTGGGTAAGTGTGGCTCTGCAGAGTGCCATTTGTGTACTTTGTTATGCCATCCTCACCTTTCTTCTGTTTTGAAAACACCGCTTGACCAGAGAGACAATAAAACCCATGGAATGTCGCTTGACTGGACACACTTTTTGTCCAGCAAGACTATCTCCATTCCCAGGGCTATGTTTGCAGTGACTTGTTCCCAAAAGTATCTTACTGTCATGTTTGTAGAAGTGCAGGATTGCTGGCTTTGGTAATAGAAAGAATGGTGTAAACAGCATTAGTTTCAGAGTGTGCTAAGACAGAAACACTTGTTACAGTGCTTTTTGTTGTGTGTATGTGAGGTTTTACAATGATTGAAAGAAACATTTCCTTTGTGATGTACCTGACAAGGACTGCATGGTGCAAGTCTGCATGAGCTGCATACACTATAATTTAAACCTTCTAATCCAGTTTAAAACACATACAAATCCAAAAGTAGGGATACCGCCAGAGATTTTGAGAATTTCTTAGAGTTTTTGTGACAATTTAGACATGAAAGAGCCTATGATAGATACAGGTCATCATCTGCATTGGTACATACCCTTAATATGTTGGTAACCAGTTGATTCTTTCTCTTCTCTCTCCCCACTTAGTGGCTCTCTTAATCAGATGTTATTTATGGAGGACCAAGAAATGCCAGAAGCAAAACACTTGCAGACACAAATGAAAACTCTTGTTGGTTTCTTAGAATGTCTCACCTAAGATGCTCCCCAAACAAAGACCAGAGCCCCCAAATGCAGAACTAGGTAAATCTGAATGAAGAATAAGATTGACAGTCTTTTATATTTCTTGCTTGCGATGCAGGTTAAAAAGTTGATTGTTTTAGACCCCAAGAAACGCCTCACCACTCTACAGGCCTTGCAGCACCCATGGGTTACAGGGAAGGCAATAAACTTTGCACATATGGACAACGCACAAAAGAAACTTCAAGAATTCAATGCCCGGCGTAAACTTAAGGCAAGTCTCTGCTCATAGTCTCTGTTTTGGCTATGAAAGCATGCAATTTAATTAGTAGCGTTGCAGAAACCTTGCACATTTGTGAGGACAGCATTCCATGGTGTTATGGAAGCTTTTTCTTTAATATGTCTGATGAAGACTGAAGAAGTCTGAAGCTGATTTAGTCAATGACTGAAGCCAAACAAATAAAAATGTGTGAAGTTGATTGAAAACTCTGTCTACACAGATAGGGCTGCTGAGGATGTACACGGCTTTCACAAAGTCCTTACTTTCCATCTTTTCTTCCTTTTTTCTTTTCTTGCTTCCATCCATCCGTTTGTCCTGTATTTCTGGGCATCCTTAGAATACTGACCAGAAAGAACAACAAACTGAGTAATTTCTTAACAAGCATCCATAAATCTGGAAGAAAATTAGCCTATTAAAGCATATTTTGATCCCTATCCTACCCTGAGTTACCAGTACCTATTAATTACAAAGCAGGAGATTTAAACCATTCTTCTGTATGAACTAGAGTCAGCATTTCAGATGTGAAGGTCCATAAAACGTCCCCAGGACTCTCCTTTACCATCCAGTCTACCTACATACCATGGGAAGAAGCAGGGAAACATCTGGTGCAAACAGCAGGCAAGTGGGCACTTGACTGGCATAGCATCAGGGAACTTTCTTCTCCTCTAAACTGTTTTTCAGTTTTTAAAGATTCGTCTGCTCAGGAGATAATTCCAGGGGTACTTCATCACAGAAGTTGTTAGCAACAGCTACAGTGAAGCTGCCCTTGTAGCCCTGGGGAAAAAGACTAAAAAGCAACTTAACTGAGAGCATTAGTAAATTCCATTCAAAAACCAATTCACTAGAAACAGAGCCTTAACTTTGGCTTTGCTATTTTTTTAGTAGAGAACTGTGGCAGAGAATCTCTACACAGCAAAGAAATTTGTTTTGTCATTTACAGAGTTCTCAGAGATTGTCAATATAATTCACATTGATGTTTTGATTTTAGGTTTCTTTATATTTTTACACCAGAGATTTTTTTTTTTATTTAGACCCCTACAGTAAATCAATCTATTATTTTGTGATTACGAACTATCACTTTTTATAAGTTTATTTCTTCATGCTTTTCTGTTAAAGATTAAATTACCAAATCCCCAATTATTAAAAGGATTGACTGAGGTTAGAATTTCTTGTAGAGTTAATAACTTTCCACAAATGTATCTATAAAAGAAACAATAAATTTTTAGGCAATTAATGCCTGGTCAAAATAATAAAACCTAAGCAGACATCCAAGTAGTAAATACATGCTTTAGCTGTTGTTTTGTTAGTAAGTATAATATGTAATTATCTCCTCTTTCCCAACAGTCCATCATCAGTCTTTCTTTATGTAAACACAAATTTTAAAGAATATCTCTAAAAGTATCAGTCAGGATTTGGTTTCTCATAGATTGTGTTGAATTTGTTTCATAAACATCCAACACTGCTTGAGAGAGTAAATTACATTGAAAGTATCTTTAGACATTATAGTATCATTGAGTGGCTTGTTTTCTTTCTAATCAGTTTTCCAAAGTCCTCTCACCACTAATGTGGGTGTCTGTGACTTTCCCTTTAAAAGGTCTAGTCTCTCACTTTCAAAATTCTTACCACTTTCTTTGGTTTATGCCTTATGTTATTTCTTCATAATCTGTTGTAGCTGATTCTTTTTTACTGACAATGTTTATGTTATCTGTTTTTCAGATAACTTCTTTAACTTCTTTTTTTTCCTTTTTAATTCTTTGTGGGAGTTTTTTGTTTGTTTCTTTTTTTCTGTGTATTTTTTTGTGTGTGTGATACCTCTCCAAAGAATCCACAAAACTTGCTATGTTCTTTTTCTCTTCCTGCAGACTCACTTCTTTGATGCCTAAGCAAAAGCTGCCAAGTCAAAAATAGCTTGAGTTGTCTCAAACAGAGATTAGCATTTGTTTTCCTCACCTCTGGTTTTTCTCAGGCAATAAAACTCTTCAAGGCAAGGACTAATATAACTGTCCTCATGTGTGTCTTCATTCTGTGATATTTCATGTGGTATGAAAGCCTACCCCCAATTTTTATATGTCTGTACTTAAGAAGTTGCCCATGTGCTCTGCAAAATTGTGCTTGGCATATGCAACAGGGCAATAGTGATAAATAATGTGTTTCTTCATGAAATATTCATGGAATAATCAGTGATAATACTGTTGTTATTATTATGACAGAAGATGATGATTTTCTTTTTTGTCATCCAACTTCAACATGGGACATCTGAAATAATTTTAAAAAAAAACAAAACCAGTAGGTATAGCTGAAAAAAAATTGTGTTCTTGTCACCTGACTTGCACCCTTGTGAAAGCAGCAATTTTAAACTTCAGTCCAGTATTCCAGGTGGCCTTCTAAATCCACCCAGGCCCAGGCAGGTATCCCAATGTGACATTCCCAGGAAGACTAAACATGGTGTTCCCTATTGGGGTGGTGCTGAGGCTGCCATGCTGAGGCTGCCGTGCCCCCTAAGGAATGTTTGCCTGGTCCTCTCTCCCCAGGCCGCCGTGAAAGCCGTGGTGGCCTCCACGCGCCTCGGCAGCGCCAGCAGCCACAGCGCCCACGATGGCCACAAGCCCGGCCACAGCCCCGCCCCTGCCCACGACACCGAGCCCACAGAGAACCCCACTCAGGAAGCGGCAGCAGCAGCGGCTCCAGAAGAAATGCCTTAGGTGGATGTTGGTCACTCGTGTCAGCGGAGATGTGTCATTTCATACACCAGCTACCTTGTCATCCAGCAAGAGAGATTAGTAAGCTTGGCCTCTCTGGTTCTGCTTCGGGGTGCCACGGGCCCCGCCTGGTGATCCTACCGTCAGTGCATGTGACTGCTTATGAAAATAGTAAACTGTTCCATTAGGCATGTCATGGAAACAGTGTAATTTGCAGTAATACCGGCAGGTGAAAATATGGGGATTATTAACTACCTACCATAATGTGTATACTTCATCTATCTAGTGTTCCTAGGTGGCATTTGAAACAAAATGCTGTTTTGTTTGGTTTTATGGAAGTAGGTGTCTCATCTATGTCGTGAGTTTTCTTTGAAACTCTTTCCTTCCAGGTTCATAGTCCTTCAGCAGACAAAATGGAAGGAAATACCAAACCAATGCTTTTAAAACTACATATGAAATAATGCTTTTTATCTGTAAAATTGAAAAAGTATTTGGGGATTTATATGCAAAAAAAAACAAAACAAAACAAACCACATTCCACTACTTCTGGGAAGCAATTGAAATGGTAGTTCCACTGGGCACGAAAATGTACATTGTTAAAGCTTGCATTGCGAATGCCTTATTCTGACTTTTCCTGTTTATATACAGTATTTTAATAACCAAAATTACTCAGATTTCTGCCATTTCATTCCATAGTAAAGTGTTAGCGAAACAAAACCATAGACTAAACAAGGATTAGCATAGACGCAAATTTTTGGCATACCATTATATTTATTCATTAAAATTCTAAACTCTGCAGCTAGAAGACATTCTATAGGCCCTAAGGGAATAATCTGCATTTAAATAAGTTGTAAATGCTTGAAGGAAGCTATTCCATGACTTACTGATTTTGCTTTCAGGAAACACTCTTATGCAAGGTCTGGGAGCAAGTAGTATAATCTAGTTGGTTCCTGGGTAGTTTAACCTCATGATTGAGCAGATTCCACTTGTAATTAGTCCACATTTTCCTAACAAAGAATCCCTCCTGTAAAGTGATCCACCAGCACCCATCTTGCATCCATCCAGAGCTCCTGTGTCTTGAGTTAGCAGCTGTGTGCATCGATCAGCTTGCAAAAGTAGGGTCAGGCTCTTCAGCTATCTTGATGTTTTTGTTGAATGTGATTGATAGGAACTGAAAAACTAACGTGCATCAGTGTGTGTGGCCACTTACACTTGTTTGTTATCTATTTGACAGCATGTGACTATTGTACTGATATATCACAGAAATGGCAAAAAGGAACCTGATGTACCAAAATGTCATTTGTGCTTGTTAAACTTTTTAATACTGATAGTTACCTAACATCCTAATACAGTCATCGTTCCTCTTTTGCTTTAATTGTTTTTATGTTGTTGTTAGGCCTTGCACAACTTGCCTTGAAAAAATATAGCAGCTACTGAAAAAACCAAGACTTTAATAAAACATTCAATAACTACATTTCCTGATGAAATTAAAGGGTAATACAATGTTATTCGTATTGTAGATTTAATAAATAAAATGTGCTCTAAATTAATATATAAAGGAGGATTAAAGATCCTGTCTTTAATGGGTGAGAAAGCATGCTAATGAGTCTATTATACTTGAGATTTTTTATCCTTTTCTTAGAACTCTTTGAACTTGTACAAAAAGTTTTGCTAACTAAGCAGGGTTGAAATTTAAAGTACATTCATTTTTCAAGGGACACACTTCGAGGTCAGCTGAAACAGCTGGTGGGGGCATGGCAGCTGTGTACAAGCCAACATGACACTTTTACTGATTTTTCCCTTGAAAACAAGTACAGCAAGATTAATAACTTTGGAGAAGATCATAGGTATGTCCACATGTCTCACTTTTTACTCTCTCTTACCACCGTTGACGTCACTGCAGGAAAAATCTCAAATCTGCAATTCTCAGCTACTTTACTCCACCCCCTTATACTGTGGTGAAGTCATCCAAGTTCAGTCAGTAGGGAAGTTTGATGGGAGAGGCTGGATTTCTGTAACATTTCATCCTTCATCTGGGGTAATTGCTTCAAACCTGCAGAAATGGAATTGGCTGTGCAGTCACTGCACATCTGTGAGAGCTTGGGCATACATTCCTTCATCTAAGGCGTGGTTTGTTGAGCTGAAAAGCAGTCCCAGCTGATTCCCAGTGGTGGTTTTTGCTAAATAATACCACAGCACATCATAATTATGAACTGATGCCATCCAACAGGAGACCCATCTGTGGCAGCATGATCTTCAGAGGCAACTCAGCTTTGTGTATAAAAGTTCTGGGGCATCAGTTATTTTTTTCACTTTGTTTTTTTTTTAATCATACTCAACATTAAACAATTGGGATGTCTGTGCTGAGTCTGTGATTACCAGTACTTGACTCACTGTGCCTGGTTGATATATTAAATGTATGGCAGCTCTTGGGAATATGCATGCACTGGAAGACAGGACTGTTATCTGCACTGGCTTTGTCTGAAAAATCACATCCTGGTGGCATCCGCTGTAGTTCAGACTGGGTTGTACAACATCAGTGTCTTACTGTGACTAAAAAATGTGAACACACTCAAAAACTACTGGGGATGGACCAGATATTTCCAAATCTGTGGTTATAAGCTAAGTAGAAAGTTGATTGTGCTCTTTTCTATTTAAATCCTAAGCTTTAATTTTTTAGAATATTTAACATATTAACAAAGTTCTTCAAGTACAAAAGGGGGAACCTTCCAATCTTTTTGAAGTATTTTAACTTAGCAAAACTTTTCCTTTAAAAGCAGATTGCTGCACTAGTCAATTGTAGTCTAATATTTGAGAACTAGGACAATGGTCAGATGGCTGCTAAATGGCTATGGAAGTCCTGCCTTTGCACCACAACGTGATGGGGTTTTTCTAGGTTCACAAAGATTCCCTCCAAAATAGAACAGATTTCCTGCAATTTCAAACACTTTTGCTTGCAATTTTGTGGGTGACACAGTAGATTGCACTGTGTGAGCCTGGTGTTGGTTTGTTGGCTGAAGTTTGTACTTAAAAGTGGGCAAACACTCTGTAAAGAGGCAGACACGCTGCAATCCAACTTCTGGATGCAGAAAAACATCAAGGCAAAAGTTTTTTGATACAGCAGGTTCTTCAGAAGAAGGGTACTAAGGACTTTGTCCCCCAAATGAGCAGGTTGTTGGACACATGGAGTGAAAAAACTGTCCAGCAGTCCCTTTGCCTTGGTGAATAGAGCAAAATCCTCTGAAAAGCTGCGTGGTAGCAGAGCAGGATAAAAGCATCAACCAATAAGTTTTTTGAAGTGGCTCAGGGCAGCAGGGAGTCCCAGGCTGCAGAAGGCCGTGGCTCACTGGCAGCTGGGCCTCCACACTTTCCAAATGAATCACCTTCTCCTACAACTCACACTGCAAGTGGAAGACAGACACAGCTGGCAGCCACGGGAGAAGTGAAGACAACACCACATCTTCTGCTGCCCAGCAGCAGGGAAGGGGAAAATGATACTGGGAGTTGTTAGTGTCCAACTCAGCAGAGGGACAGCAATATCTGACAAGCAGCAAATGCAGCAGGACTCTGGAAAACAGAATCCTTGTTTCTAGATAAATGTCCCTCAGCTCCTGCACACGTGCTGTGTCATCTGTAGGGTTTTAAGAGCAGTATAGGAAAGTGTGGGGTGGAGGACTCAGTACAGATCCTTGCACAATGTCCTGCACATTGCCTCTTTACAGAATGACTGACACAAGTATCAGCACAGTGCCTTGACCCCAGGCTTGTGCAGCGCCTGTTTCTCCTGGAGAAGAACTCATTTTTGTGTGGCTGAGTCAACCTTGCTGCTGAGGTTATGAGTGCATAGCTTATGGAGGCATGGCATTCATGTAACAAAAAATATTAGAGGCTCACTAAGAAAGATGCAGTTAGACCTAGAGACCAGTGGCAGGGACACACACAAGTTCTGAAGAGAACAAAGGTAACAGAGAGACAGGCAGACCATCCTTGAAGTTACTTTATAAAACAATAACAGGTCAAACAATGTCCTTTCCTCCCTATCAGAGCTAATTCAGTTGGAACATTAAATAGAGTTCATTCTTCTTTTGTATAAAGGAATTTATATAAAATTCCCTGATAAACCCCTGAACAATACCATGTTTCATTGAACAAAACCCATCAGCATTGCAAAATAAGAAAATAAGGAGGGAAAGGGAAAAAATAGGAGTGAAATATTTGCTTAGTCTAGACACAGAGCTCTAAAGCAAGGCTTGTGGAGGGTTGCAAAGGTTATAACTGCTCTCTTATGAGAAAAGTCTGAGGAAGCTTGGCTCTTTCAGTCTTAAGAAGGGATGACTGAGAGAGGACCTCATTAATATAGGAAGATACCTGAAAGAAGGGTGCCAAGAGGATGGACCAGGTATTCATGGTGCTGAGCAAGAGGACAAGAGGCAATAGGCAGAAATTGATGCCCAGGATGCTCCCCCTGAGCATGAGGAAAAGCTTTACTGTGGAGGTGACCACACACTGGGACAGACTGCCCAGGGAGGCTGTGGAGTCTCCCTCTCTGGAGATATTCCAGAACCTGGACACAATCCTGTGCAATGTGCTTTAGGAAATCTGGCTTGAGCAGGGAAATGGGACCAGATGACCACACCGATGGTCACTTCCAGCCTTACCCATTCTGTGATTTCGTGATTTTATGATCTTAGTTCCAGAAGATACATAAACTTTTACTGGCAAGACTGCAGATTCTTCATATCTAGGAGGTAAAATTTCTGGCCAGAGTAATTCAGCGAAGATTGCTGGAGGGTCAGTGAAGAGCATCCCCTGGAGTGCGAATCCTCTGACTAATATAAGGATAGAAAGATACACATGCATAGAACTAAAAATTCAGCAAATACATCCTTTTCTACCCTTTCAGAGTGGAAAAGAAAATACGAATGCAGTCATGAACTTAGTTATTATTGGAAGGCATTCAAATACTGTGGGAATAGGTATAGTACAGAAGCATGAATACAATGGAATAGTTGAAATGGCCCAATTCTGAATTTAGCAGTGAAATGATAGATTAAAATCTGAATATGTACATGAACGCAAAAATATATAAATTTATCCAATAAGAAGCAGAGACTGCTGAACAATCTCTGAGATCCAAGTCTGTATTAAAATTGCAGCAACCTTTTAAGCCATCTTTTGTCCCTTGCCAACATTACTCATATTATATAATATACAAATACTATAAAACTATAATGATTAACAGTCTGGTACACATAGATCATCGTTGGATGAAAGTCAGTAATGCATATCAAGGTATGAAAGATAACAAACACAGTGGTACAGAGTTTTGCCCAGCTCTGGCTCCTTCCAAGACACAGCTGGGAAAAGATCACTTTAGTGCTCTTGTCCTTTCATGTGCTCAGTACAGGGGTAAAAGAGGAGTGACAAAACAAGCACAGCATTTTGTGATGAGCTGGAGCTGCCCTAAACTGCACAGAGGCCCTGCCCAGTGATGCTCCATCCACAGCATGTGTGACTGATAACAATCTGGCCCTTTATTTGTATATCAGGAAGATGTTTATTGGCCAAGGTATGTTAAATAGCATGTGTCTGCCCCTATGAAGTAGCACGGAGTTCCTCCCATAGGAAGATACATAAAGAGCAAAGCTTAAAAGAAAGGGATAATTTCTTTTTTTTCCATTTGTAACTCTGGCTTCAAGAACAAGTGTTAACGTTTGTGGCTAAATGGCTCATTATTATTCTTCCCCTTTGTGCTTCATCTTTCTTTTCCTGACCCAGGGGCACCCAGGAACTATGAGCTGCCAGTCACTGGGTAAAGAGCCATCTGACACCTGGCAGGTTTCAGCTTTTCTGCCCTGACAAATCTGCTGTTGCCCTTGGTTCCATCAGATGGTTTCATTCCTGCTTGTGCACTCCCAGAAGAGTCAGAGTTTCATCAGTCAAGTATACATGTATTTCTCTCTGAGCCACCCCTGGTGTGATTTGTCACTGCCAGTTAGTACCCAGGGAGAGGTGTTTCTACTTTCCTTCTCCATTTCCCAGACTCATGCTGTTTCCTGGCACTTTCAGATTCCTTTCTTAAGAGCCTATACCTGTGACAGAAATACCTCAGTGGTGTGTAACAAATGCCAGACAGACACAGAAAATAATTCAGCTTCTTGAGTTATTTTCTCCACAGAAAATGAAGGCACCTGGGCTGCTGTAGGTGCAGGATGAGGGGTTCAGAGCAAAGAGGCACAAGAACAACACCATGTCAGGTTCTGCTCCACAGTGTCAGAAAGCTCTGTTGTCAACAGTGCCATTTTCTTCCTGTGGAAGACATTGTTTAGGTCAATCCAAAGAGACAAGTCAGGCTTAGGAACTCTGAAAAAAATTGTGCATGCCATGACCAGTGACCTTCTTAATATTGTTTACACAATATGAGTTGGTATACTTAGAATCATATTTTATGCAGCATTGCCATTTACAGTGTTGGTACAAGAAACTGCAAAGTCAGTTTGGTCCCATTTGTTGCCTGGAGCTGTAAATAATTATCTGCTTTGTAATACAGAACTCTGGAGCCAATCATTGTATCTGCTATTACACACAGGGAAAGTCCAGCAAAAAGAAAGAAGACTGTAATTCTTACCCCTGTGTTGAGTGGATCTGGGGTGGCTCTTCTAATTGAAATTATTATGTTGAATGACTCGAAGCAGCTGTTCTGGTAACTCAAAAGCTGAGGACAAACCACTGGGTTTGATTTACAGCTGTAAATGGCTTGTGATCTGTCCCAGAGACAACATGTACTAGGTGCTACTGAGTCATATTCACTCATCCACAGACCTGTGCATAGGGGTCTGCACTATCCTATCAGCCCTCAGATCCCAAAGCACGATGATGTTACCTACAAATGTGAAATTTGCATGAACGAGCACAACCACACAAATCCCCAAATAACACTGCGCAATACCCACCCACAATAAACACACCAGAGAACTGTGCTACAGAACCCACTTAAAAGAGTTCCTTTTTAGCTTTGTGTCAACAAAGGATAAAGTGAAAAGTGTCTATAAATGTGCATACTGAAGTTTCAAGTTTCTTGATTGCTGTTATTTTCCTGACATCCCCACCAGCCACATTTATGGAAGTAGTGCAAACATATCTATCCAGTGACAGCGTCCTCCAGATGGAGAAACATCACTACTGACCCCACTCTTCATTTGTAAGACATCAAAGTTTTATTTTCTGTACTATTAATGTCTCCCAGTCTCTTCCCTCAGCTTGCTATGGGGCCTGAAGTAGTCCTTTCATGGAAAACTGAAGTTTGTCAAGAAACATTTCATGAAACTAAACAAATGGACTGTATGTATATTTAGATAAAAATATCTTTGAAATATCTCCTAAACCCTGCTGCTGCAGTGTCCTCCTTGAGAAGTATTTTCCTTGGGAATACCAGGGACCCTGCAGAGTATCCAAGGCTGGTGCCACCATCACCTGTCACTACACTGGTGCCTTCAGTGTAGTGACAGGTGCCTTGTTTGCTCTACTCAAATCATTACCATCATGGTTGCAGGGAAACAATAATTACAAACTAAGACACTTTTTTAGTGGAAGTAATTAGAAACAAGGACATTTACAACTACTAATTGCTGAGAGCTAACCCAAACTGTTTCTTTGTGCTGTTGAGCCCAAGAACCACTTCCTTGTTCACACCACATTCTCATGAGATGTCATGCTAACACTTCTGATTAAACAGCAGAAATTTCACTTAATGTTCCATAAGGGATCGTTTTTTTTGGTGTCTGGTTTCTTTTGGGGTTTGTTGGGGCTTTATTTTTTGGAATACATGGTGTTGAGAGGCCTATGCTCGTGAGAAAATTGCCTCTGAAATGGTTAGTTGCTCAGGGAGAAGGAAAGACGTAGAGGTGGAGGGTGAACCCAAGTCATAGAACCATGGACCCATTCAGGTTGGGAAAGGCCTTTGGAAGGGATTGGTTGGGAAAGATCGAGCAGTCCAACTGTTAACCCAGTACTGCCAAGTCCACCACAAACAGGATGTTCTTGCAAAGCAGCAGTGGTGACTGGTCCAGCTTGTCAGGAAGCAGGGGGAAGGAAGAATCATTGAGGCTGTGTTGCCCGCGGGAAGAAGCCCAGGGGGTACCAGCAGAGGCTGCCTGGCTGCTCCACACCCACAGTAAGGAGCTCATCTGCTTAAACTGGTTTTAAGCTGAAGAAATGTGATACATAAGGGTGTGTTTCTGGCCTGGCCTCTGTTTGGAGGCCCCCGGCTGGATGAGAAACAGACCATAAGGAGGGAATTTTGTGCTTTTGTTAATTCAAGAATACTGTATGCTGGATGGTTAGGGTATGTGCTGATGTTGCCAAGACAAACAGAAAAATGGTGCCTTTGACTAGTAACACAAAGTATTTTATAAGCCTGTTACAGAAGCTCATTGATCTCAGAGCAGTGGCGACTGGACTTTTTCTAATAACAATGAAAAATGTTGTAAATATATATAGTAGACTCTCTCAAATTAGCTCAATTTCCTGTGTTCCTGACTCCTTATTTTACTGCTTAATGTGTAAGAAATCCTGTGCTGTCAACTCTGTTTTCTTCTATAAGCAAAGATGTAAGAAACTAAATAGCAGTTTATAGTCTGCTTGTTTAACTGTACCTTTTTGCTTCTGATAAAGCCTGTTTGTGTAGTAACTTTTGTGATACTGTGCAAGTGAACCAGAGAAATTTGAATCAGAAAAGAACGACCCTTTTGTTATTTCCGTGTATTGTATGTGGGACCAGTGTACCTCCTTGTGTGTTTGCATGGGAATGCTGATAAGCCATGAGAAAATGCTTTGATGCTGAGATTTTAAGTAAGTGGCTTGCATGACTGACCTGATGCTAAATAAACTAGTAAATCTAGAAAAGGTTACATCTATTATTTGCTGACAGCTAATGCTCCATGTAGAACAAGAAACCATAGTCATAATTATAAAGAGGAAAAATCATGGGTATTAATGGTTTATATTGCAAAGCCTAGACCGAATTCCAGCTTGGCACAGCATTTCCCCTGCTCCTCTTCCCTCAAAAGTTAGCAGATAAATAACAAACTAAGCCTATGATTAGTGGTGGAGTACAGAACTAGGGGCTGTCCAGGCTTTCCCTGTGCCCCAGGGTGGGTTATGTGAGATAGATGTTTGTCTCCCATTTTGTTAATTACTTCCATCAATTAAGAAATTACCACCTCCTCTTGCACTCTAGTTCTGCTGCTCTTTTAACTGGGAAGTATTTTACAAAGTTCCACGCCTTTTTGTTGCAGTTAACAGTTTGTCTATCATGATTTGTTTTCTGCAACCATTTCACAATGATTTGTTTTCTGCAACCTAATTCAAAGATTATTAATGTACTTCTTAATTCAAAACCTCCTCTCTCAGCAGTTACAAACCAAACCTCTACCCCAGAGGTCTTGCCCTTCTCTTGTTGCTTGAATATGGATTTTCTGCCTTTAGTTGACTACTATTTGTCTTGACCTATATTGTCAAAAGCTGCACATGGTACCTGAATGGAGGATGTTGCAAGACTGATGTGTTGAAAGGACTTTTTACTTTTTATTTCTCTGCACTGTTCCCATACTGTCACCCTCAGTGGTGCTCCCTCCTGCCTGGTGCTGGTGCATCTTGTTATTCCTACCACCTACAACTCCTCAGTCTTGCAAACTGCTTGAATGCAACGTCTCTTCATACCCTTCTGTGGGAGATTTTACAAAATCTCTCCATCCTGGAGCAATGTAAGAAATAAGTTATTATAAACTCTACAAGACATTTTGTGTGGCAACAGTGTTTCAGAAAAAAAAAAAAAAAAAAAAGTCAAATTTGGCACTTCTATGGATGTTGCTGAATTTTTTCCCAAGCTAATGCAAGGCATACATTTTTACTGCAGTTTCATGAAATCATCTCGGTCACCTCCATAACAGAATGGAAAAGGGCAGTGGAAAGACCAAAGGAAAGAAGAGGGCAAGTATCGAGCTGGCTTTGAGCTCCCCCTGGAGCTCAAGGGTTGTTTGCTTTTGGCTGACCTCTTAAAAGTAGTGCATCAAACAGCTGAGTTGGAGCTTGTGCTACAGCACAACATTACACTGGTTTTATAGTGAGCTTGAGACAAACAAGGAAATGGGAAATAAGAAAGAACTAAGAAGTCAGAGGAAATTTTCGTGAGTTAGAATAGCTGGGGAGTTAAACATAATGATCCTGCCTCATAGCTACCAAATTTCTGCATTCCTGTTGATGCCTGTTGCAGTCTTCTTAAAAAAGCCCAGGGCTTTTGTAGTTATGATGTCCTTCTCAGCAGTTCAAGCACTTGTTTCCTTCAACATGCTGTACAGACTCTTTATGTCTCAAATATCCAAGGATGCAGGTGGTTTTGAGAAGTGATTCAATATTTTTACATCCATGGTGAATTCTCTATATTTTCATTTGACATTGAAAAAAAAGTGCATGAAAGGTCTCTTTCCTCTTCCTTACTTCTTTGGTACTTGTGGTGGGCATCACATTTCCTCAAATTCATTTCCACTGAAGCTGTTCCCATGGTGTGGGCTGGGAGGCACACAGCAGAACAGAAAGGTGTTTTGCCCATGTTGAGCATATACAAAATTTTATTTTCATTTAGCTGATTGAGACAGGGAGACCATGAAATTATGCAGATATGGCTGTGCACATACAGGCTGCATCCTTAATTCTGTATGCAGAAGAGATGGTGGTTGATGGAAACATGGCTTATGCTTCAGCAAACAGGCATGCTGGGGCTTCTTTCCTTCGTCCTTCAAGTTATGAGGAACTTGAAATGGTTTTAGGCATATATACAAGGAGGGGTTGTATAGCACCCAAACAACAGGGGTTGAGCAAGCTCCTATCTGCTGCTACTCAAATGCACCTGCTTGAGCCCTGCCTCCCCAGTGCACCTTGGAGCTGGAATTAGTAACACCAATGCCTCAGCTGCAATGCTGCCCAACTGGAACTCAAATTGCAGACAGCACTCAGACTGACACCCTGAGGAAGTCAGGGAATAACAGTTTTCTCTCTAGGGTTATAAACTGCCTCAGAGAGGGGTCTGTGCTGACAGGCACGTCAGCAAGGCCCAGGTACAGAGCTCAGCCTTCTACCCCTGTGCATCCCAGGGCAGAGCCAAACTGGTCCAGCAAGGGCTTGAACAAGGTCAGGTTCTGGTTACACTTTGGGCAGTAACTGATCTTCAAAGAGCTCCTGTGTCAGGTTACCTGGATCAACGAAAAACTTCTGAGGATTATTACATTGTACTAGTGTCTTGGCACACTGAAAGAAATGTTTTAAAGAAAGTAACTCTGTAGAAGGCAGTTCTGAATAATGTGTTGGTATTTGAGGCTCCTTGATCCAGATGTGGCATTTCTTATCCTGTGGGTCAGCTATGAAAGATGAGCAGGTATCTCCTGCCATATGCTGTTGCCATCTGTGTCTGCTTTCTCCCTGCTAGTGGCACAATCCCAAGGAAGGTTAACTCCATGATAACCAGTCCCTATCTGAACTGTCACCCAGCACAGACCAACGAGCACTGGAAAAGACAGAACGTGTTTACAAAGTTCAAATTGTGGTTTAGGATTTCAGGATATATTCTTTTCTATAGAACACTTAATATTTAGCATAGGTTTAATATCTTTCCCATCTTTCTGTTATCTTTCACCAGGAAATGGGTTTGAATATCAAAGTCTTCTTTTAACAATTCTAATAATTAATGTCCTTGATGATTTTCCAAAAATCCCAACTGGCCTCTATACCTATACCTACCACATTTTGCAGAAGGTGATCTGATACATGCCCTGCAAGAGTGTGCATCTGAGAGGTGACAGTTCCTTTTCTCAGCAACGTAAGTTTACAACTCTTTCCATTTAAGTCAAATGCTACAGAGCTCTATTGCCTTTATGACAGCTTTGCAACAGAAAAAGTGGAAGGTTCTGGAGAAGATGCAGGGATTTTCTTCATTTCCCTAGGTGCTAATTAAATACATGTCAATGTACATGTCACAGCTTGTTTTATACACCTAATATACATCTATATGCCTTCTGCCAGATGGTATATGCTCATATGTTTCAGATTAACTTTATGGTTAATAGATCCCTTCTTAAACATACAAAAAGGTAAATAATACTAAGACAAAATAATAAAGTTCTTTCACAACAATCATGGGGTCATCACAAAAAAAACTCCGGCACATACATTCTTAGAACTGAAGCCTTGAGAAAATCCCACTTGTACAGCTTTCAAGACATTTCAATTGGGTATTTTCCTCAGTCTAAATCAAGTTTCCAAGTAAAGGAAAGCTTTATGACTTTGATGCCTTTTTCTGGTCTTAGGAAATAAAGGCTCAGACACGGTTAGAGGGTTGGGGGTTGTTTACCTCGGTATTTTAATAGGATCCCGTTCCATGGCTTCTGCCGTCCAGGTAGAACACGCCGCAAAAGCCCTGTCCCCCCCAACAGAGTATACAATTAAAGACTCTACACATTAGCATATCTACCAGGAGGGCCCAATAAGGGGCCTGGGTGGGCTAACTTCTAGTTTACAAAATCTGTCCTACTAGGAGACCTTGAGGGCCCATGAAAACAGGATGTTTGGTCTTCTAACTCTACGTGGTTTCAGGCCTGCTAAACACCATGAAACCAGGCTAAACTATCACCCAAGGCATCACAAGTATGCATGCTAATACTTGTGAATGTAGGGAACAGTGTAAGAAATATTCAGGAGAAAAGCAGAAAAATCCTTCAGGCATCAACTTTCAAATTTAAGGAGACAAACTAATATCATTAGAGATCAGCATGCAGCTGAAGATGAACTACATCATCAGACATAACTCCCCAAAAATCCTACATATGGCTGCACAAGTACTGAAGAAGCTACATCACGAGCCTGTTGGAATCCATTATTTTAATTTATTCTGCAGTTGCACTCAAAATACAAACACAATCGCTTAAATGCTGAACACAGTAAGTTAAACCCACTGTTAGAACAGACTTTGACTTTCCATACACAGGTACAACTTGACTGGTTTCACTAGAATTATAGCTATTTTTACAGCAGTGAACCTCCTACGTTGAACCACCAGGTCACACCATCAAAACTGTTCTGATTACTTATGATTACTGGAGGAACTATATGTTCTGTGTTTTGTAAGTTCATCATGTTTCACATTTATAAATTCACCAAATCTGAGATCAGGGTCTGTGCACAGAGTATCTATCTGAAGTACTGGTCCACCTCCCAGCCAGCTTGAGTACTTTCACTGACCCTAAATTGAGCTTAGCCCCATCTCTGCATCTTCTGCACATCTACAGGTAAGGTTTAATGCTGGAGGTTTTAGATGAGGAATAGAATCCAAACATGAAAATTGTCTTATCTTCAGTCACCTTCCCCACACACATACAGAGCACTTAGTTAAAGTGCCAAAGGGTAAAGTGTCACATTGCCCAAACCTCTAAAAAAGTAAGATTTTTTTAAAAAAATATTACCCATATAAAAATAATTTTGATGTGTCTATATACATCCTATTTGTCTAGCAAAACCAGATCACTACTATTCTTGGGCAATTTGCTCAGAAGTCACTTCTGGGTAACTATATTCCACTTTAACTGAAACACTCCTAAGTGATAGAAATATACACTAAGCATTTACTTTGTCTCCCATTTTTTCTGCATAAGCAAAACATCAGTTCCTGCACTTTGTCCTTGCAACTGCTTTCCTGTTTTAACTCTCTTGGCTTCACCTAGATTGTTCACTAACTCAGGAGGAGAATCCAGCAGTGGGGGAAGAGGCTGTAACATTGTGCCTTTCTTGGTTCTGATGTGCTCTGGTTAAAGAACAGCTCTTATTCCCTTTCCATCTATAGCTATACAAAAATAATATAAATTTCAGGTTCAAATAAATATATTTGAAATTGGACATCTTTCTTCCAGTTCTGTATTAGTCTATAGCTGAACTGAAGATTTTATTAGAAGCATCAATATACAAAAATACACTAGCAATTTTCCTACTTTAGCTCAAGTTCTTCTTTCTTCAGCTGCTCTGTGCTTCACCAACCTGTCTTTACTGAAAGCAGAAGCCACTCACTGGATACCAAATAAGGACAGATACTGTATATGTGTCAGAGACCCTAAAATGGGTGTTTGGAACAATTACTTCTGCAGTGCCTGGTGTTACACAAACATCCTCCTGTAAGTATCTTGTGCTCCTTCTGACCCATTTCTCCAGCACTGAAGTGGCTCTGTGCAGATTTAAACTGGGCTTTTTACATAGAGAGGGAATATTTTTCTCTACATACATCTGTATCACAACCCCTCCATTAGTCAGTACCAACAGCTCTAAAAAGAGAAGACATGAATATGCAGATTCACTGCACATGCAATCTTTGTAACTGGGAAGAATAAATAGGCTACACTTCAGTTTCCTCTACAATCATGTCATCATTCAACCCACGGAGCAGCACTGCCAGAGATTTCATAATTGCCTCTGTACCAGTATTAGAAAGGAAAGGATTCTGGCAGCAATTCCTTGGTGTCCTTGGTAGTAGAAGATCACCTTGTGAGCTTCCAGTACTTTGGTGGACATGAGGAAGGTAGAAAAAAAATGGCAAGACTAACTGAGGGGTTTAAAGGGAAATGCAGAATACACAAAACCGAATAAGGAGTAACATTTTCTGCCCATGAAGACACCAAAGGCTGTTTGATGCATTAACAGTCTTAAATAGTACTAAATACCTTAAAACATGAAGCAGGTTGAAAAAGCCCCCACTATCTTTGGTGTTATGTTTTTTCTACCTCTCTGTTTGAGCAATGAGAAAGTCCTCACTATTCAGAATTCAGCTACAGTGGCCAGTGTCAAAAAAGCCAATATTGCAGGGGACTCTCATCTGAATTTTTGTTTTTCTGAGAGTCCATTACCTGTCCCTGGATTGTATGTATACAACTGGCTCCACAATATCAGGGCTCCAAGATACTTTCCCTAAACTTGCCACTGTGAGCACTGGCAAAGCATGGGGATGACCACAAGGTCACCTGAGCAAATGATACATACCAACATTAAAGGCTTAATATCAGATTTTAAAGAGAATTCAGATTCTGGCAGGGAGAGAGTTATTTTTTAAATGCACCTGCTATGTATCTGACAGAATCACTAGGTTGCTGAATACCCCTAAAATTTGCATCTTAAAGAAAGACCCTGTAGCCTTCAGCAGATCTGAGCAATTCTGCAGCTTGAGCTTTGGCCTTCAGCTGCTCATGTTTTAAGAGGTTAATTTATTGCAAAGATCAATCTAGGGGCAGTATCACAGAACACTCCACAGGACCAACCCACTGGCAAGTCTGTGCTGTTGTGGCTACCGTAACACCTGTTCCTAAAGCAAACGAGTGGCTCTTTCTGTTGCTTTTGTAATGCCAGGGTTTTCAGTTAAAGAAACATACAAAGAAAGAAAATCCCCAAAACCACAACCAAACAAAATTCCCCGAACACACTACTACATGCAAATTTAAGTAAAAAATTCTTTAGAAGTACAGGGTATCACTGAAGATCCATTGGAGGTTTGCTATTTTGACAACTGTGTGATTAAAAGTCCACAAAAAAAATATAGAAAGAGACCTGATGACCTAAATGAGCTTTGGATCAGCTGTAAGGGCATTTCTTTATGCACTGAGACTGTTATATATAACAGTAACTAAGTTACAGTTACAACATCAAAGAAATGCCAATGATGAACACTTATTTTTGCCCTCAAGTACGAATAGCTTTCTTATGAATAGTATCATTTAAAAACTTAGCTATATAATATCCCTATGATAAATTAAAGCAAAATTTAAAAACAAATTACAGATGCAGCTGAACAAACTTTAAAAAAATTTTAAAAATTAAGTAAATAAAATATATATATATATACTACAAAATTACATCTTCAGTGAGATGCTGCCTGTACAGCAACCTGCATCATCAAAATCCTGAGCACCTGGCTCAGAAAACTGCTGGAGAGAGCTGAGCTCACACTGCATTTTTCAAGCCCACACACACATCTTGTGTTTTCTACTGAGGAAGCTGGGGGTTTAGAGATTCAGGCTATTCCTCACAAAGCTGCTGAGTGCTGAGCAGCAAAAAGCATCTCACACCCGTGCACTTGGAATGTATGCCAATTATTACATCAAAAAGCACTTGCTAGAGTTGTTTGGATCCTCAACACAAAGGTTTGGGCATCATTCAGGAACAATTTTACTCACCTCAACTAAGTAGGTAACCTATGCTAAGCTAAACAACATAATCTGATTGCAAGGAATGCACAGGTTTTTAAGTCACTGTTCGTCTATGTTTTAAGTGCCTTTTTGAGGTCAGAGTAGAAATTGGCCAGGGTACTAGACATGGCAGTGTCTACTGCAGACTGTGGTAGCATCCCCCGCAGTTCAGTCTGGATGTAGCCTGTCAGAAGACTGTGGCCAGGAGAGTCCTTGAGAGGGACGCAGAACCAGCCACAAGGGTGATTGAATCCACGCACAAAGTTCGGTCTCACCTCTCCATAGTCCAGGCTTACACCTATTAAGGAAAATAAAACAAACGAAAAAAAAGGGAAATTAATTTGAGAGAGACACAAAAAAAAGTTAAGATGCAGTAAATTTGAAATACACAAGCTTCTGCTTGGGGAGTTTAGTAGTAACAACAGACACCCTAGAAGTTTCTGGGTATTTTCATGCATGGAAATTGCTCTTCATCCAATTCCATGACATACAGGAGAGTATGATAAGCAAAAATTCAAATGTTAAGAGGACATTCCTCCCATTTACTAGAAGCAAGTTGTTACTCAGCCCAGTTTGCTCTAAGACCTGAGCTGGAGGACTCAACTTGTCTCTAACACTCCTGGCATATGTGAAACCTGGCACAAAGGAATGGTTTATGGGTAAACCAGTAACTTGTATATTTCTTTAAATATGTAAAATGTTAAAACACCTTTGAATTTGTTAAAACATCAAGAATTTATTTGTTGAAGACCATCCTACATAATTTTTGGAATGCTTACTACTACTAAATCTGAATCGAATCTTAAGCCAAGCAACTGTTGCAAAGTAAGAATTAAGCAGAGGCAAGGAGTGGCTTACCACATGACAGAAGCCCATCTTCATAGCTTGTAGTATAGGAGAAATCAACAAACTCCCTTGGTGCTATGATGTTCCAGAGCTGACCAGCAGTTGTATAGCGCATCACACAGCAGTTCTTGTTGAGTGACAGAATTATAATGCAAGAAAATAAATATATCTCAGTATATATCTTAGTATTATGAATACAGGGAAACTCATGCTCACAGGCAGCTGATGTTTTTCACGAAGGTCACAGCCTCTGTCAATTACACTGCAAATTCAGTGAGGTCTGAATGGCTGTGCCATTTTCAGCCTAAAGCTGGAAGCTGTAAGGACCTGTGGTCTACAATTGAGAGCTGTGGGAGCAGAGATTATCTGGCACCATAAAGGTTTAAAGATCTAAACCTAGAGAACTGTCATGCCTTGGAACTGAAAGCCATGTGGCTCTTATGTTGCCAAGGAACACTTGGGAAGTCTAAAAGGATCATGAACAAATTTCAAGAAGAATCTCTTCGTACTAAGATACTCAATCAAATACTTTTAATTCACTAAGTAAAAAATAAAATGGAATGTGAACAATTCTTCAAAACAGGCTTTCTTATAATACAAGAGTCTTTATAAATTTTATATAGACAAAATACCTTGTCATATAAATCTTCCTTCAGAGACAGAACAAAAGACAATCCATGTTCAAGACAGGTGTCCAGATGAGGGTTTTGAATTCATACTGAATGTCTGCATCAACCAAAGGAAGGCTACCAGCTGTTCTGCAACCAGCCCCAAACCTACTTTCCTGTTATCAAGTTCTGACCCTCAGTATGAACTACTTTGTGTCTCAGCACAAAGGCAAGCCACACAAGTCAGCCCTTCAGGAAGAGGGGGAGGCTGCAACTTCCATACGTGTGGACTGTTACTATTGTTTGCTGAGGAACAGAAGAAAGCAAGCTGTATAAAATGGCTTTGGCATACACAGTATCACACTGTAGCCCTCTATGTGAATTTTATCAGAGGCTACCAGAGCTCCCAGGTCCAAGAGAATTGTGACTGACTCCTTTATTTTTAGCGTTAATGGAAAGATGAACTTGAGGCTTCAGAACAGGACTGTGCTGCCAGACAGCCTGATCTGTGGTCACACAGAGCATGTACGCACAATGCTGCTCATGCATGCAAAAAAAGAAGGCAGAAAAAGGTCCGTGTCTGTGAGAATTGCTCTGCTCTACATGAATGTTAAATTAATGAATGTTAAATTCACATATTCATCAATATACTTCTCCCTCAAGAATCCAAACAGGTCTTCACCTCTTCAAATGTTTCCATGATGTCCATTGAAGTCATTAGGCTGTCCCAGTCTAGCCTGTAAGGTCCAGGGCGAATATGATCCACTATTCTGTTAGTAACATCTTCTACCACTCCTTGAGCTTTGTAGCTAGAAAAACATGTTTACATTTAGTAAGACAATCTTTATATTCCATTAATTTTCAACAGTACACTTACATTAACACCTTGGTACCAGGAAGTAGGGTGGGTGGACAATCAGAAAAACAGTACAGGAAAGGGCCTATCGGTGCTTCTATTCTTCTCTGCAAGAAATATTCTTCTGAAAAAAATTGTCTTTTAAAATACAGTTAATATTTTTAAAATGGCAAATTCCTTCTCTTGATAAAAATTACCCTGTTTATTTCTCTAACAACTTGTTATTTTACTCCCGTTGCTGGGCTAGCAAGGTAGTTCACTAGAAATAAGTAAACCTAAAACAAGAAGGAGATCAGGAATACAATGGGGAAAACGTTTTTCATAAAGTAGAAGTAACACGATGTCAAAGACTGAAATGTTACAGTTTATGGCTCAAACATTTCTATGAAGGACTTTTGCCTATTATAGCAAAACTGTGTAACAGAAGCTGCACATAAGCACCCTTAACAGGCCTCCTGACTGTGGCCCTGGACTCTAATTTGATTTAAGAAAAAGTGACTCAGGCCTGGGCTGCGGGAAAAAAATACTTTCAGAGGATTGAGCCCAGCACCTTCGGGGTGGAGGCCACAGCCCCAGGCTTATCAGCTGTCAGGCTCACACACACCCTCACACCAAAGAGGGGAGGAGAAGATGTTTTGGGTGTGTGGTGAAAAAGCCTCTGCTCAGAGGCAGTGAAAGCCCATCCTCTGCTCTGCAGACCAGCTCAGCTGTGGGGCCCCTTCACCCTGGGAATGCCATATCTAAGGGACATCCACATGCGGGACAGCAGAGGGGCTGTCATGGCCCATCAAAGGCCCCCTCACAAGGGGGTCCCCAGACCCTGCACCAGAGCTGCATATGATGTAAAAGGATACAATAGATCCAGTCATGCAAGGGACAGTGTCAAACTTGCCCCCCCCCCCGGGGAGGCACCTGGTGTTCCCACCTGCCCAAATGTGTATTAATCCATGGGACTCTATCCTTTTGGATGGGAGGCCCTCAACACCAAGAAGACCAAGATTCAGGGAAGCAATGAGACTTCATTGGGACCCACAAAGGGGTGACTTAACCTGCCTCTCTCACTCTCCCTGTCCCCCCCACATACCCCACTTTTTTTCTACTTATTTCTTTCTTTATCTTCTTTTCCCTTTGCCTCTTTTACTATTAAATAAAATATATCAATTTTTCAGCATCAACATCTATCTTCATTTGGTTTTTATCAATTTTTGGGGAATATTCAAATATTTCTGGGTTCATTCTGTTTTATTCACAGAGATAGTTCTCTTTGCTCCTCTGTGATTAGAGTAGATCATAACACAGGAGTAGACCCAAGCTAATGAGAAACTACATTATGCTTTAGTGGCATATAAGTACAAATAAAATAATCCAGTGCATGACATTGCAGAACATTCATTTGTAATTAGATATTTTTAGTAGACACCGAAGATTTTGTTTCCTTGAGTTAGTGGGCCTCCAGATCCTAAAGGGGAAGAATCCATCAAAATCATTCTTTTCAAAACACTTTATATTCATTAAGATGTTCTTATGGATAGCAAATAACTAGTAAAGCAACAGATTCACCTCTTCACTTGTGCAGTTCACCCATAATCACTGTCAGAGACTGAAAATAGTTCATGCCTCAAACATTGATGTAAAGTTTTGGTCAGAGAAGCTTCCCTGAAGATACCTGACTGGGACTTTGGACTGAGCTAAACTGCTGAGATTAGACAAACAAAAAAGCCTATTGTTCAATCTCAGCCTGAGGGAAAGGAATGCATCCACAAAAGCTGAAGCCGACAGCTGTACTGAGAATCACTTCTGGCTGAGTTTGGGGTGGGGGGCAAAGCACAGCTCACAGAAGCCACGTTTACACAGCCTTAGCCCCCAGCTGAAGGGGGGAGGAGGATGGCGTAACCTCTGGTCAGAGGCAATACACACTCATCCTCCATTACACAAACCGGCCCAGCTGTGGAACCCCCAACCCCACAAGCCACATCCACGGGACTCTCACGTGAGAGGCAGTTGAGGGGGAGTCACAATCCATCACAGACCCCCCAAAGTGCTCCCCAGACGCCTTGCACCACAGGAGTGCATGTGATGCAAGCAGAGTCTGCTGCTAGAGGCTGCCCCCTCCTCCAGGGGGACGTGCCTGGACATTTCCACCTGGCCTGAGTGTATATCAACCCATGGCATTCTGTGCTTTTGGGGGGACTTCCACCATCGAGACTACCCGAAGAGAACATCAGGACACCAGTGGGACCCACGGAGTGGTGATACTTCTTTGTCCCTGTCCCTCTCTGTCCCCCCCCATTTTTCTCTCTACTCTCCCTTTTCTCTCTTCTCTCTCTCTCTCTCTCATATTTACTATCAAAACCCATACTATTGATTGGCATATGGTCTCGCTTGTACCTTAATTCAGGCAGAGGTATCTCTAAAGAACTTTAATAATTAGATCACTCATAACCATCTGTATGGAGCCCATCTCAGCTGTATACTTGGAACTGGATGACGACGTGAACATGTCAGTGGCTTCCAGGAAGGTGTCTGGAAAGCTCTTCAAAGTGTCCTTTAGTTCTCCAGGAGCATAAACAACCCTGGGGTCTTCACCTGCACACAGCAGTCACTGCCCTCCTGGCAAGGGTTCAACTACACAGCCTGTTGGTGCCAGTGGGCCAATGGAACTGCACCAAGCCAGCACACTCTTGGTGTCTAGGGCCACTAGCTCCTGCAGATTCAACACAACTTAAATTCCATGGGGTGTATCAGTCTTTGAGATAATTTTAAACACTACCTTTTCACATGACATTTTGTTTCTTTAGAGTGCTGTTTTCTAGTCACTATTTCTCTACCTAAACCTACAGATACCAACAGAACCCAGTGACAGAAATTCACACAGGAAGGGCCTTTGTGTCACACATCTCTCCCACAACCCCACACTTGGTATTTTGAAGTCACACAGTCACTGCAAGAATCCAAGAACTGACTGAGCTGTCACCCAGCGACCCTTCAGAACTACTGAACCCAGGCTTGATTCTGGGCTTTACAGGCCATCATTCCTGGGCAGATGCTGCTGTCCACTTCAGCCAATGGGAGTCCTGTGGTGTGTTCCACAGACTTCACTGTTGTTCTAGACACCACCCAATGCTAAAGTATCAAACTCAAAAGCTAGAAAGGAACAGTATAGCCACAACAGGTAACCTATTTAGCTTCTATTTAGGATCTGTGTAGCTGAGGGCTGTAGAATTCACAGTCTTAGTTTCTAAATTCTACAGGACACATCTGTGGAACATTAAAAATGTATCTCTTGTGCAGGCAAACTTACAGGTATCCACTGAATTCCTCTGATGGTTTACGCCACACAGTTGCATCTTTCTGAAAGAAAATATAACATACAATGTTAATTGTCACTTGCATACAATTACAAGATGTCCAGAAAATGCTCAATTTTCTTGAAGAAAAGCAGCCAACTTTATCCTTAACCATGGTTCACCTGGGCACCACTGTACACTTTTCAGATTTTTCAGATATCTTTTACTTGTAAGTTTCTACTATTTCAAAAAAATCAGACAACTGGCTTTCTCAGAGACAAATGCTAGAAGTCTGTGCAGAAGTAGGGTTTGGCAGGCCAAGTCAGTTTACTGTGAAAACACACAGAATAATGGAACAACATTAGTAGGGAAAACCTTTCAATTGCAAGGCCACTGGAAAGCCAATAGCTGAATGCTGCTTAGACAGGAAGACCATACTCCTTCTGCTTGCACTCCTGTATCACAAGTTACAGAAGTGTGCAGGAGGTGCAGGCACAGACAAGAAAGTTTAATCACCTTTCTCACCCAGATGCCTGACTAGAAGGGTCTTGCAATCAGTAGTCTATTTATTTTAAACGTAACTGTGAAATGGAACCTCTGTACAAAATCTCTGAGTTTTGGCGTTGAAAAGAGTACCGTATGACACCGCTTTATTTGGAATCACAATTACATAAGAACAAAGGACCTAGGTTCCTAAAAAACAGTACTGTTAAGCACCTCATCTAGAATAATTTAAGATATTTTGGGGCACAATACATCTCCTTGTGGTAGGTAAAGCTCTGAATGTCTTTTACATGTCACAAGACAAAATGGAAAGAAGAAAGGGAGGAAGGAAAGGAGAGAGGAAGGAAAGGCAGGAGGGAGGGATAAATCTGAGGATTTGAAACACAAGGATGCAGGTAACTTTTTAAAGGAATACAGTAGTACTTAATATAACAACACAGGAATACTAATACAGGAATAGATGACATTTAGTAGAGCAGAGGTAGTACAGGTGTATTGCAAGTGTGAAAGGCTTGGATGCTCTATTCCTCCCTCTCCAGACAGCGAATTTGTTAATTTTGTAAATAATCAAGTTACATTTGGATCACTCGCCTCTGTCTTACCAATGTCTGCTCATGATGGAAGAAAAATTAAAAGCCTCACTCAAACCACTGTAACAAAAAGACAAAGACAGAAATTTACCACACTAGTCCTATCATATTGCTACACTTCTACCTTCTGTGGAGCACTAAAAAGTATACACCCAGCCTAGAACTGATGCACCAGCAAAAGCTATTTAGCTTGTTGAAGCACAACTCAAAAAACCCAGGCAGCTCAAAAGAAGAGGGTGGCAAACTGCTTGGAAAAAGCAGGAACTGTATTCCTTTCCATGGAAGGAAACAGGATAATGTGTGGTGTCTAAAGAACAACAGAAAAGTGAAACAGTATGAGAGGAAGCTTTGAGAATGATCTCATTTCTGAAGAGGAAGACATTTGGAAACTGAAACATGATGAACTATTGATGCCGACTCCAGAGGCCGGCAGGCTGTGCCTGCTTTGACGAAAGTACACGTGAGTCTCTTGCAACACTGTTAATGCTAACTACTTCACATTCTGTTGTAAGTCAAGCCTACAATCCTACACAGCTAGGACTCCGTGAGACACTCCCCTGAAAACGGGTAGAAGGAATGACAGAGTACGCCTGCGAACACGAAAAGCACATCCTGCTATCTAAAGATGTTCTAGAGAGATGGTTTCACAGCGGCTGTCAGTTTAGGTCCTGCAGAGCCCGGCTGAGTGTTTCCCAGCCGTGTGGCACGGCACAGCTGGCTCTTTCCGCCGCAGCGGTGACCCACAGCTCCCTGGGGAGCACGAACCGGGAAGCCGCCAGAGCACTCACGGTTTTCTTCGCCACCCGCCACTCGCCGTCTCCGATGTTGTGGTACTGAACCAGCGTGTTCCGCAGCTTCGAGGCCAGGGGCCCGGGATTGGGCAGGGTATCCATCTGCTTCCCTGCTGCGCGAAGATGCCTAATCACACAGACACACAGCAGAACGAGGCACGGAGTGAGGGATGCCAGCAGCAGCACGGATCTTCCAAACCCGAACGGAGGATGCAGAAAACACCGCCGCGCGCACACACGCACATCTCCCCGCCAGGTTCGGGTGGTGGCGAGCGGCTACCAGCGGCTCAGGCCGAGGACCTGGGGCTCAGGCCGAGGGCCAGCAGCCGCCACCCCAGCGCCAGGCCCGTCCCGGGAGATCCGCCGGGATCGCGGGACAGGCGCGCTCCCCTCACGGCCGCGCCGCCGTCCCGGCTCCGCGCTCACCCGCGACCCGCCTGACAGCGCGCGATGCCGACAGCCAATCAGAGCGCGGTCGGCCCGCCGGCGCAGCCAATGGCGGCGCGGTCCGCCCAGCGCGGGGGCGGGGAGCTCCCCGCCCCGTCGCGTCACGCGACCTCGCGACGCGTCGCGGCCGTGCCGTCACGGGCCGGGGGGGCGCTGCGCCCGGATTGGGAATGGCGGCGGTGGCGTGAGGGACCCGGCTTCGGCACCTGCGGGAACAGCGCGGCCCCGCCTCGCTTGTACAGCGCCAGGGCTGCGCGGCTGACGCGTGGCTGGCAGCGTCGCTTTGTACTGATCGCAGAAAGTCGCAGAATCAGCTGATTTGAAAGGGACACATCCGGATCATCGAGTCCCAACTCCTGGTCCTGCACAGGACACCCCGAGATTCACAGAATGCCTGAGGGCATTGTCCAGACGCTTCTTGCACTCTTGTCAGGCTGGTGCTGTGACCACTGCCCTGGAGAGCCTGTTCGAGTGCCCAGACCCTCGGGGGCATAAACTTTACCTGATGTCCAACCTAAACCTCCCCTGACACTTCATGGTTCAGGCCTGTCACTGGTCACAGAGAGAAGAGATCAGTGCCTGCCGCTCATCTTCCCCCTCTGACGAGGAAGTTGCAGATCCCAATGAGGTCTCCCCTCAGTCTCCTCCAGGCTAAACAGACCAAGGGCCCTCAGCCGCTCCTCACATGGCTTCCCCTCAAGGCCCTTCACCATCTCTGGACACTCTCCAGTAGCTTTAGATCTTTTTTACGTGGTGGTCTCCCAGACTGCCCCCAGCGCTCGAGGTGAGGCTGCCGCAGCCCAAAGCAGAGCAGGACAAACCCCTCCCTTTCCTGGCTGCTGATTTCCTGTGTCCCTTCCAGTCCTGTGTGCAGCTCATTTATGAAGGTGTTGAAGAGCACAGGGCCGAGGATGGGGCCCTGTGGAACCCTGCTAGTGACAGGTCACTCATGTGATGTCAGCCCACTCACTGTCACCCTTTGTGCCCCACCCATGAGCTAACTGTTCACCCATCACATGACATGTTTATTCACGTGTTCAAAAGATCAATTACTTGTCAGTAGAATGGCCTTGATACGGTTTAGGGCTCCGTGTGCTTCACTGTCAGGACTTAGGGAGAGGTTCAATGCTTAGGGGAAGGTTGACAAAGCCTGGAAAAAGGCTGTACTGTTGCAAGATGTGGAAAATGTAAAAATTTTTCGAGGAGGTATGTTTTTCAATGTATTGCCTTTTTATACTTTCAGCTATGAGAAAGATTTAGTCCCTGAAACAGAAAGCAGCCAGCAAGCTCTCAGTGATGTCCAGGTGTTACTAAAAAAACCTACTTTTTGGCAGAATTGCCTTATTAAGCTTTAGGGCTTGACAGGCTTCAATGATCTCAGACCCAGGGGACGTTAGCAAGGCCTGGGGACAAGGATGTACCACTAATGGTAGACAGAAAGAATGCTGAATTTACAAGCCACAGGGACATCTGGCAAATCCCAAGGAAAAGGAAGAAACTAATAAAGGAACTCAGCAATTGTACTGAATCAAGTGTGACTGGGTAAAAAGTCCGGCAGCAGGAGATGCAACCACCGACCCAAAAGAAAAGAAAGACTGAGCGTGCAGACTGATTAACATAAGAAGTGAGGGACTCACTTAACCTATAGAAGATAGACTACTAATTAATAAGAGAGCTATGCAACTTGTAGCCAATGTGCATTAACTCCTATTTTTACTAAAATGTATAAATAGTAAAAAGTTCTGGTACTTGTGGTGCTGGCTTTGTGGATTTGCCATCAAGCCCCCACTGCTGCACAGGTCTGTAAATAAATCTAATATCTCCATACTGTGCATAGACTGGCCTCCTGCACACCAAGTGCAAGACCTGGGGACAACAGGACTTCTTTACAGTGGCCATATAAAGGTTTACACAGGGCTGCAGCTTTCCAGAGTCCTGTGGATTTGCTGTGCAGCTGAAGTGTGTCCTGCAAATGCCGTTGTGGTGGGCAAGAGCAGTGAAGGAAGATTCCCTGGGTCAGCATCCCTAAGTGGCTGTTAGCTGTGCCTTTTGTCACAGCACCTGAAACTGAAAACAACACATTTATCCAGCCACAAAGGGCTTAAGGTGGTGCAGAGCATGGTGAGTGACACACTGAGGTGAGAAAGCCTGAGACACTCCTGGTCCAGTCAGCAGTGCTTGCAACACAACTCAGGAGGATGCTGAGGAAGTGTTGAAGTTCCGCTTTACTCTGTAAAGCAGCAGGCAGACCAGATTCTTCCTAGGAAAAGGCAGCACCTGTGGTCAGTCCACAGCTGAAGCAAACTTCAAAAGTGTGTGTAAGTGCTTGTTTCCTGCAGAATTGCACGGTTCACTGGGCATCACTCTGCTCAGTCCAGCAAACACATTGGACAACATCCATGTAAAAAGTGAAAACTCTTGTGAAGACAGAAAGATAAATGGGTTAAAAAGCATATAATTAGAGTGGGAGGGCAACAGATCTTCCTGTGTGATAATATGTTGTTCATTTTGGCCAATGCTGGCTCCCAAGATGAATGTTTTCGACATGGTTTTCAATGCAGGGCTTTACGGCAGACCCTTTGAACTGTTCCTAATTCCCTTTGCAGTTTACAGCTCCTGGTCATTTTTCCCTAATTGAAAATGAGTCTTTAAACAACGGTCGTGCTAGCACATACTAAACAAAAAAATGAAGGTATTTTACATACAATCCTTGAAATTTTACAATGCAGAATCAAAAGAGAAGTTTTGAGTTGAAAGCATAGTGACAATACAGGAACGTACTTCACTCATCTTCCTTCAGGTTGCTGTCTTTTGTATTTCACTGCGTGAAAAGTCCCTTTTGAGCAGTCCCTGGTTGCATTCTCCATTCTTCCTTGCCCTGTTACTCTCCTTGGAGTCTAGTGCTTTCGTGCCTTTAAGCATGACATTCCTTCCCTATGAGCTATTACTAGTTTAAACCACCAGTGTAGGTTTGTTCATTTTTTAAGAGAGAAATTTCTTTTTCTTGAAGGAGGGAATGATGAGTTTGCCTTGGTAAATGCTGATGGTTTTGATAGAACCTTATTTGTATAAACCTTTTATGTTTCAATGGGCTGGGTGGTTTTTAACAGGAAATTGTTTGTTTTTTTTAAAGCTGTTCTGGGAACTCATGCATCAACTTCTTAAGTTTAGGACCTCTGTAAGCTTTCTGTAAAGTAGGCTTACAGGTTATAGATACTCTGTATTCTCATATTCAACATTACTTTTATTATCTGAGCCAACAGAGTGCTTTCAGGGCTTATAAACTGGTTCTTGCTCACAGTGAGGTATTTCCATCCCTTCTGGGCTTCCCAGCTGTGCAGAGCACAGTGTCAGTGAAGCATGTGAGATAACTGATGTCATGCTGAATATGTTTCTGCGTTACATTCCTTCACGAGTTACAGCAATGCCTACAATGCTACCAGCTTGTGCCCATGTGAGAAATGTGCTGTGAGGAAGCAAATGTTAAATATTGCTAACAATACCCCAGCTGAGCTTTTGCTGCTCCTTCCTGCTTGTCTCTCTGACCCATCTCTGTGCAGTAACTCCTGAACCACTCCCAATTACACCACAGCTGTGTCATGCCTGAGGTATGCAGTGGAATAACATCTGTTCCGTGGAAGAACATCTGTTCCTCTTGTTACACCTTACATGGGCAAATTTTTATTATCATAATAGGTGAGACCCACAAAAAGTGTCAAAAAGCCCGAAATACCTCTGTCCCCCAACTGGAAAGTAACTAGGTAAAATAATTTTCTTTCTGAAAATGTCTGCATTCACCTCCATGAAGATGAATGCTTGTCTTAGAATGCCTGAGATTTCATGTTAGAAATCCTGTTGTTTGGAAAAGTGTGAGACTAGCTACTAGCATTTTATTTTAGTTTGCCAATGCCTAGCAATGGCTTTGATCACTGAAGGTGCTCCTCTGTAGAATGTATAACAAACTTGGCTGGTTTTCAGACACAAAGAACTGTAGATCTTTAATCCTAATGTCTTGTAAGTCAGCAAAATGTCTGTAGTTTGCCAAACATATTGGACCAAGTTCTGTTTTTGTAGCAAAGGGTATAGAACCACTAATACATAATGTGCTTACTCACATATGACACTCAGCAGACTGGTTCTAATCCAGAACAGTAAAAAAGTATTTAACTGGATGAAATCTTAACTGCAGCTGTTGGAAGAAGAGCAAATGTCACAGTTACCTCATTAAAGTTATTCTGACCTATTTATTTCTCTTAAATTTAAATGTGTTTAGTGCCCTTTCCAGATAAAAAAGAAACCCTTAATATTCCTGGCAACCTAGTATTATATGATTCTAAAGCTCAGCAGGCTGCCCTTAATAATAATGTATTTGATATTCTCAAACTTAAATATAATGTGAATTTATGTAATACAGAGAACTCTAGAAAACCCACCGTATTTTGTCCTGCCAGGACTGCGCTTTGCTGGTTGAACTGGTTTGATCATATGGAGATACAGTATCTCCATCTAGAATTAAATTAGTATATCTCTTCAGAATCAAGTCTGAATTTTGGAAATGAAAAAGCAAATCCGAGATCCATGTTACCAGGCTTAGTGTTTTCTCACTGTTTTTTACAAAGTAATCAATGACTACAGACAAGTTGAAAAGCTGAGACTTTTCTCCTAGTTTTCTGCCTCATTAGAAGCTTTCTTCTTTCTGCAAGCATTAACTAAGGCTTGTGCAATTAGAGGTGTCAGATAATTCCAATGCAAAAGCATGGAGATAATGGCACCTGGCATTCTTTATTCTTTTGGACATCTACATCCCTTTGGCTGATGTGTTGTCGAGAGCCATTAGAAAACCTTTCAAGAAGGAAAACAGTGTCACTATCACTATTTATCAGTATTGCTTAATACTTTTGAGTAAAAAGCAGCTTTTTCTTACTAGATACCTTAACTATTTATTTTATGGTGAATAAACTGCAGTGTGTCAGTGGGGATGTGATTATAAAGGTAGCCCAACATACTTATTCTGAGCCTGACTCTTTTTTAGCACTTACAAACTTACGAAAAGTAGCTGCAGTGTCTGTGCCAGTTTATGTTCTGTAGTACAGTTGTATTTGACATATCACTAATGAATTTTGGGGGGTTTTTTCCAGATTTGTAATTCTGTAGGGGAGTGATATGATTGGCTGATTGACCAATTGACCTGTTCCTAGAGCTGTGCTTAATTTGATTGTGAGCAGTTTATTTATCATTACTTTCTTCTGACTGCTCAGAAGAAAGGTGGTTATTGTGCTCACTGTTACCAGTGAGCAACTCAAATCTACTTGAATCTGCCCACTGGTGCAGGAGATCTGAGCAATTTCAAGCAGTGAAAAATACTCTTAACTGAGAATAGTTCAAAATGTTGTTAGGTTTTTGTTTTTTTCAGGTATTAACTTAAATTGGTTTTAACTGTGAAAGGTAGAAAGCCCTCCACATATGTCAGAGTTTTGCAAGTTTGGTGCCTTTGCATAAGCATCAAGTTTTGTGGTAAATTCAGACTTTCTAGACCCTTTCCTTCTGTATTGCATAAAACACACGGGCTGTGTAGCACTTTAAAGCTGTTCTTCAGTGCAGACCCAGTGACAGAATGGTAGAAGTTGTCAGGAATCTCAGTGTCATCTGGTCTGGATGGGGTTTCAATCAGCCCCTTTCTCCAGCCTATCCGAGTCCCTCTGGACAGCATCACAACCCTCTGGTATATCATTCTCCCTCACAGTTTGGTGACATCAGCAAATTTGCTGAGAGTGCAGATGCCCCATCACCCAGAGTGTTAATGAAGGTGTGAAAGAGGTTCAGACCCAGTATTGGCCCCTCAGTCATGCTGCTCCAACCAGACTTCGTGCCACTGACCACCACCTCCCTCACTGTCTGGTCATCCAGCTGTATGTCAAAAACTTTTTTATGAGGACCTTGTGAGAAATCCTGCAATTACTTTTCTTCTGCAGCTGACTTTTAAGATTTTCCCCCCCCACCTTTCTGACTGCCCAATTTATGTTCTCTGTCAAGAAAATAGAATATAAGTATCCAGGTTTGCAACTCAGGTGTAGGTAAAACAGTTGAAAGTTGAACTTAGAGAAAAACCTGTCCTGGAAAATCAGTCTTGGAATGTCCTGGAAAGAGCATTCTGCAGGTGGCACAGGAGGACTGATATTTTGCAAACAATTTTGTTTTGAAACTTTCTACTGGCTCGTCTGAAATTATGTGGCCCAGAAAATTTCTTGCTAAATCAAAAAACAGTGAAAGTGTTTCGCTCTTAACCACTCTTGCTGTTCAGTCAGACTAGCATAGCATTTTAACTGGCAGGACAGCTGCTGGAGAAGTCTGACTTTCTAGAAAGTTCAGCCAGTGAAATCTTGAGAGGCTATTTCTTGCTAAAAACATGCACATGTATTGTTCACCCACAAGCTGTCACATGAGCCACTAATTCTAACTGTCTATACATCTTTGGTAGAAGGCTCTTTCAAATCCAGCACAGGCAAAATTTTTTTCATACATATTTCAAATATGTCCCAGGCATGAAGAAAACAAAAAACTTTGTTTTTCTTTTGGTCAGTTAAAAAGTGAGCCACAACAAAAACAAAACAAACCAAACAAACAAAAAGCCCTCCAAACTTTGTAGAAAACCTGTAGTATTTTTCATATCTGATCGTCAACCAGTTATTTAACTTTGGCTGAATTAGGGAAGTGTGCAATGTGATGACTTTTAATCAGAGTGTGATAGAAAGCGAGTCTTTGTTTTCTACAGTTGCCCCACATAAAACGACAGAAATGGCATTAGGACTTCATGTTTGTTTGCTTAATATGAGCTGTATTAAATCAGCTTGCTTGACCATTCCATGTAAATGCCAAAGAAACCCAAAAGGCTACAGCCGGATTCTTAGCACTCATACATACTGCCAAATGCAACTTTCCAGATGGTTAGACGTTTAACTAATAATCTTGCATCTTTCGCTCATGTAGCACTGGTGGGTTTTCTCTCAGCTTGTGAGTGAGCCAGTCTAGAATTTAGCTCACTTCTCACATAATCCTTCAAACTAATGTATTTAACTAAGAAACAGGAATGCAGTAGGAATTTGCTGGCTTCGGCAGATCTGGGTCAAGGGAACAGTCTGGAAGAGAGAATAGGCTATCACCCCTCCAGTGAGACCTGGGCTAGCTGAGCAGTTTCTATCCATGGTATTGAGTTGTTGCAGGAATAAATTGAACTGCTGGTCCATGCTGTTGCAAGCTGCAGTGCTGTTTATGGAAGAGGGGATGTTGGTGGAGCACAGCTTAGGCCAAATAGTATTCCAAAAGCACTCTCTTCACAGACCAGCAATTGTACCTCGTTTTTTTTAAGTGCATTTTGCGGTTAAGCCACAAGATGGCAGGAAAACAAAATAAATATTATTTTATGAAGCCGCTGCGCTTGAAAGTTACATCTAAAACCAAATACTATTGAGAAGGGGGCAAATTTTCCTTATGTAAGTGTTGCTAAAATCTTATAAAGTTTTAAGATATATTAGATATCCCTTTAATTAATGTCATCTAACTGTGATTTACGCTGAACTATCTTATCTGCTGTTTTGTGGGTCTGGACAAATGTTGTCTATTTTTTTGCCTATAGGCAGGAAGTGAAAAAGCTAGCCCTGCTTATTTCAGTTTTAGTTCCCAGTGTAATATGGCATGTAACAAAATTAAATTCAGAATAAAGTCTTTTTGTATCTGTAAGGAGAACCATGATTTCCCAGCGTGGTGATTAATCCTTGGTTTTTCTGTCTTATGTAGTATACCCTCTCACTCTGCCTTTGCAAAAAAAAAGTCTACCTTCATATTATTCTCAAAGCAGACTGCAAAGCTGGTCAGGAGATTAAAATGATGAGTTGATTCTTCTTGGTTTGAAGAGTGAAAGGCGTAGTGCCTTAAAGTCATCTCTGTGCTTTATCTGCCTGTGTCATCTGATACTAAAAGAGTACTATAACTTTTTCTATGAAAGAATTGCAAATGACTGGATTCTGTTCCTCTACTGCCATATCCCATCAGTGGAATTTTAAAGAGACTGCCTTTAAAACATCTTGGCTCCTTTTTCAAAAGCAGGAGTCACAATTGCATTGTCAGTACTGTGTAAGTAGCAGTCGTGCACAGTACATGGCGATAATGTCTGTAAGAGTGGTGTACATGGAGTCTTACTACCAATTATCAGTTTTTTGGATAGTCTTGTCCTGCAAACACTCTTAAATGTCCTGTGGTGCTGATTGCAACTCAGAGAAGCCATTGCCTACCATAATTAATAATGTTCAGGGTGTCTTAAATGTTTTCCTAACTTCAGCAAGCTGAGTGTAGTAAAAGACCTATGTCCAATGATAGATGGAGTTTTAACCTCTTACATTATCTAGATTCCTGGATACACTTGTCTGTGGCCTCTCTGCAGTCATCTCATCATACTGAACCCGGAAGCTGTTCACCAAAATGCCCTTATAAGTAGTACTGCTTATCACCAAAAAAGATGAATTTGTTTTGGACAGGCTTCAATGACACCCTCAAGGGCTTTCTGTAGTTCCATCTGTTTGAGAACTTACTGCCTCTTTCCATCCCTACTGTCCTCATTTAACTGCTTCTAACAGGGGCAGCTTTTGCTTCTCCAACAGGCAGCCCTGGGGATGTACCAATGACAGAGAGGGTCTCTGCTGAGCTGGTCAAGGAGGGCACCATTCTGCAAGTGCAATAGCTATGCCTTGGCCAACGGTCCAAAACACAGATTATGAGCCATGAGGCAGTGTCCAGAACTTTATTACTCACAAGAAATGAAGAGTAGTTCCTGGCTTTGCTGTAAAGTTAAACAGTCGTAGTTCGTCTGTGCATGTGTAGTTACCCTGCTAATAAAGGAAAAAAGTATAACTGAGAAATTACCATATAGGTAACTCCTGGTTTCTACATACAACTTATTTGTGAAAACTACTGATTCCACATTTTCTGATATTAAAATATTGGTTTATGATTCATAGCTGTACCTAAAGCAATTTTGATCCCTAGGAGACTCAGGCAGCAACCCCAAAGCAATGTTTTCATTTAAAGCAGTTGTTTCATTGTCTTTTCTGTGAATTGTCCATACTTGTGGTGCTATGAGGGAGTAATATCAGCAAGGTGTAGCTGTTGGATGTATGCCTGTTCTAACTCATTATCTCAGTCATGGTGAGGAGTTCCCAGTTTGAAGCAATGAGTACCAAAAGTGACTTGTGTCAATCATAAAATCTGTCAAGTTTTCAAATCTTCCTTGAAAAGACATATTTCTCAGGTCACAGACAGAAGATGACATTCAGGTTTAGGAAACCGAATCTTTTATTACAGCAATAAGAAAACAAAAATAGAAAATTGAGATTACAACTCTTTGAAAGGTGGATGTTGGATCAAAGCAAGGCCTTTCTACTACATATTAAGATGCCATGATGTTGTACTTTGCCTGGGAGAACTTACCATAATTACCATTCTTTGTTTAGAAGGCTAATGTTTAATGGGTTTTTGGAAATCTGCTGCACTGGAAACTTCTTGCCACCTATCCATTGATTTCCAACTTTGGGATTGCTGTAGTAACACAGCATGTTGTGATTTCTGCAACCACACTTTTAAAACCTTTGTCTCTTCTGTGTTTCCTTTTTTCTCCCTTCACCCAAAGATACACAACAGGTTTAATGGAGCTGGTTGTTGCAGATAAACAGTGAAGCTGAAGCTGAATTTATTTCTACTGATCTTACACCAGTAGCAGAGCTGTACCCAGAGCAGAGTCTCACTACCCACTCAAGATGCTCACTACTTCAGGTGCTGTAGGTTTGAGGAAATCATGGGAAAAAAAAAAAGAACAAAAGAGAGAGAGAGAGAAACAGTAACAAGTGAATACCAGATCCACTTTTTCTGTGGGTTTTTCTTTTAATTAATTAATTAGCCATGTCCCTTGGCAGTACTGTAGGCTTTTTTGTGCTTTTGTGTATTTCCCTATAAATACGTGCTGAAAACCCCCGTGGCTACACATTGCTGTGCTTTGGTATTGTTCGTACATTAGCAAATCTGGAAACCATGTTCCTGATATTTTGCTGCTACACTATATTATTTTGTAAGTCAATTTGAATATGCAAAATTTGCTGACCCTTGTACCATTTTAAGTGTACATAGGTATAGGGCTGCCATCATCACCAAAATATTTTGTGCCAGTCACAGTCACTGTCAAGAAAAACAAGACTTCTTTTGATCTCTGTGATTTCCAGGCTAGATGGAAATGCTTAAGCTTGGTAATTGCCTTTTGTACCATTCTCTGAAATAACTCTGTTACATTTGCTTCACAGAAATTATTTTGTAGCTGGATATTTTGTTTTTTCATTATTTATTTCTGAGTAGTGGCAGAGCATTATGCCACACAGTCCTTCTAGATGGCATTTTTTCTTAGAAGAGTAGCCTCCTTATCATCCACATAAAATAGAAACTACTTAGAATACTTCCAGGGTAACAACTTGGAGGTCTTAAGATCTTAAAGTATGTTTGGCAACTTTTCAGTGGAATAAGATACATTTATCTTGGATGTCTCTGCAATTTCCTTTCACAAAATGCAGTTGCAAATAAGCCTTTTTGACTAATGAACAGAACATGATGTCATTGTTTTAACACACATTCTGTCTTAATCACCTAATTATATGGACATAATAAATGCCTCCGTTTTCTCAGCCAGTCCAAAACAGACTTGATGTCTTGCATTATATCTTCATCCTGGTAATAAAAGTAATGTCGGGAGTATTAGATAAGTAGACTAACATAGGGCAGCATAGTTCTGGTTAAGGCTTGCAGTCACAGGCAGGAAACCTGAAGTGTTTTTCAGATTACTGAACCTGATTGTCTTAAAAGCCTTCTTTAGCCCTATTACCTCTTGTTTTCTTAGCTTTGATGAGAACTAGTGGTATAAATAAAACAGTTCTTCCTCTGTACCATGGAGGCATGTCTTTGTCTTTTCAGATGATTCTTACTACAATGTGCTCCAGGGTTTGATGTATGAGGAGAATTGTAACATGGACAACAAAATTCAGAGCACAACTTAAAACTCATTACATGCAATTGTTGTTGGGATTTTTTTCAATGTGAAAGGACTCCTTGAGGCAGCCTTAGATGAGACAAAGATGACTAGTAGAACATTTTTAGGAAAGAATTAATTTCCTGGAGGAAGAACATCTTTGCCTAGGATCCTGAAAGGTAACCATCCGAAAAAAAAAAAAAAAAAAAGGCAAGAAACTTCTCTAGTGGCTAGGGCACTCTGTGAAGACATAGCAGAGAATTGATGAGGAAACCATGCATGTAGCTAGACAGCTAGAAGTAGGAGGCTGATGGTTTGGGAAGGGTAGTTCAGGCAATAAAGGATGCAATTCTGTCGGGTAGTAACAAAGGCTGCACAACAGGGGTCAGAGAGGGACTGTGTGTTTTCAAATAACAGTGAAACTTTTAAGGAGCTTCAGTCACATCAAGTGCCTGTATGTACAGCTAGGAGAAACTTGAATAAAGCTCTACTCAGAGTTCAAGAAGCTTTAATATGTTTGAAGGATGCTCTGACACAAGCTTTTATGCAGTGCTCTGGACATAAGAGGCTGAAATTGGGTCAAAAGAGCAATATTCTTCACAGCACAGTATTTTGAATTGCAAGATGCCTTAGAAGGTCTGAGTGACGTCTTCTCTGCCTAAGAGGTTCGGGAAAATAAACTGTGTGTTAATGCATGTTTTTCATAGAAAATTTCTCTGCTGTATTTCTGTGGCAGAAAATTGTCACACAGAGAGCCTAGGGAAAAGCAATTTACATTAATTTGCTTCTCAGTTAATTCTGATTGAAGTGGGAAGAAGTAGGTGTGTTCATCGATTCTGCATATACCATAAATGTGATGTGGATACATATATTCTCTTTTAATGATAAATCTTGCCCAGTGGCCCAGTATCATATAACTTAGTGGCTTTATTTTGCTATATCAGAGAATTTTAAAAGTTGTCTATACAATTTTCTTAAATACAAGCCAGAGGTATATTTATTTTTAATAAAATAAACTCATTTATTTTATTGGGAAAATATTTATTATTTATTGTCATTTGATTTTGGAATAGCATTGAACATTTTATGTACTCAGTAGTGGCTGACAAAGTTTTTGAGTGGTGTTAAATAGTTTAAGGTAATAACTATGGTATAAATTTTCTCTGACTACAGCTGTGTAGTGATGTAAAGAAAATAGCATAGTAATAACTCCCATGGGTTTATTTCAAGTGAAAAGCAGCAACACAATAACAATTCTAGCACTCTAAAACAAACAAACGAGGCATCTTTCCTAGGAAACAACGCCAAAAGTTTTATTTGTTGGAATATACAACTGGACACTTAGTGTTGGAAAACTTTTACAATGTTATTTTTATCTGGAGAATAGTAACTTTTGTCGTTTAGGTTAACATTAATCAAGAGCATGCCAAAAGCCTGTGCTGAACTGGGAATGAATTCCGTTTTCTAGAGAAACGGCCTGGAATTCTGGAAATTTTTGCTAATGGATACAGAATTTACACATTTCTTTCTTTATTTTAACAAAGTACGATAAGCATCAATAACAGTAAAACTGTCCTGTATTACTTCTTTGACTTTCACACATCTTCTCTCTGCATCTTCTGGATCGGGACAGCCTCCGGTTCCTTCTCTTCCTCCTTCTGCTCTTCCCTTTGTCCCATGGCTTGTCTGCATGGAAGATCTGCATTTGCTCAGAGAATCGCAGCATGTGCCGGGAGGAGAAGGCCAGCATCGGGGTCATCGCGCCTCGGGCAGGGAGCGGCGGGGCGGCGGCCGGGCAGCAGCGGCGGCGGCGGGCGGGCGGCAGCGTGCGGGACAGCAGCGGAACAGCGGCGGGACAGCGGCGGGACAGCGGCGGCAGCGGCGGGGCAGCAGCGAGCTGAGGTAGTACTTAGGGCTCCAGGGTAGGGGCTGGGCGCCGCGGTGCGGCTCATAATTCCTTATATACAGCCCGGCCCCTCCCACAGACCGGTCATCCGGAGGAATCATTGGGTCGCATGGAGGAGTTCATCCTAGCGCCGGAGCCTCCCCCCCGCCCAGAGAGGGGCTCGGAGGGGGTTGTTCGGGGAAGTCATCCCAGCGACAGAGCCTCTCCGACCTCCTCGTTCTGCCGGACCACGGGTGCTCGCTCTCTCTGTGCACGTGTCACCGCCAAGGCGTGTGTGGCTTTTCTAGGACTTTTAAATTTAACGTTAGTAAAACAAATTTTTAAGCAACAGTTCAGAATAAAATCCAAACAATTCGAGGCATTTTCATTTTAACATTAATCAGGCCCTCACATGAGGGAAGAACCTTTTCTTGATACCCTGACACAACTTCAGTCTATTACCTCGGGTAGATGCCTCCTTCTGAGCCACGGGGCACCCCAGAGAAGAGATCAGTGCCTGACCTTCCTTTTCCCCTCAGGAGGAAGCTGCAGACTCCAATGAGATCTCCTCTCAGTCTCCTTTTCACCAGGCTGAAGAGACCAAGTGCCCTCAGCCACTCCTCATATGGCTTCCCCTTGCGGCCCTTCACCATCTTCGTGGCCTCCTTTGGACTGAAGCCCCTTTAAAAAAAATTTAATGCTTTTTTAATATTGTGGTGCCCAAAACTGCCCCCAGGCCTCAAGACTGCCCCAGCCCAGAGCAAAGCAGGGCAATCCCCTCTCTTGCCTGACTGGTGATGCCGGGCCTGATGCCCCCCAGGACAGGGTTGGCCCTCCTGGCTGCCAGGGCGCTGGTGGCTCAGGTCTGACTCACCACCAGCCAGGACCACCAGGTCCGTCTCTGTGGTGCTGCTGTCCAGCAGTTCATTTCGTATTTCCAGCTACGTTGTTTGGCAGCTGAATAAAACAGGCATGTCACAGTGGTGAACAGGGCTAGTAGCTCTGAGTTAAGTTCATGCTGACACCTTCTCCAGATATGCACGAGAGCTTTGGTTACGTAATCTCGGTTGTATTTTGAGAACCTGGGACAGGTCCCAGACACAAAGGGACTCAAAGGGATCCGTGGATTCCGTGGCCATGTCTGTGATGTTAAATGCCCCCTTGCTCACTCCCCCAGTACAGCACGGAGATCCAGTAGCAGGTGGAAGGATCCGGGAGCCCTGTCCTGGCTGCTCCCAGGCCACCACAGGAGCCACCAGCCCTCAGAGCCCACCTCAACGCAGCCAGAGGAGCACAGGAGCCCAAAGCCAGGTGGGAACTGTGCCCTGTCCAGGCTCTTCCCAGGACTCTCCCAGGGGACCCACTGCCCAATGGCCCAGCTGTGACACCCACTATTAATAAAAAGTCAAGGCTGGAGCAACTTTTGAGCTGAGGTGGTTTCTGCCTAGCGGCATAGGATGTGTTGGGGGAAGAACATTTTAGGATTGCAAAGGATTTATAATGGGCTGTTTAGGGAAGAAACCCTAAAAAAGATGGGAAAGGAACAGGATTTAGGTGATTTGGGGAGGAACAAGTGAAGGAAAACAGATAAGATGACAGAAAGGACTGGTTGTTTTCAAATAATTATGCTTTTCTGCCTTTACCATGTGCCCAATTAGCAGAGTCTGACTTATCTTCTTATCATATTAATTTCTAACTCTTTTTTTTCCCTGGTGTTAGGGCAGAGCTGTCTCTTGGGGGCCCAGAGAAGTCCCAGCTGCTGGAGAGATGGCAGGTTCTGGGGGTCTCCAGGGCAAAGGCAGGTGCTGTATGAGACCACTAAGTGGTTGTCTTAGTGTTGTCTCTGTTGAGAGATCCTGTAGCAGCTGCCGGACTAGGGCTGTAACCTTGGGCTCTCCTACATCCAGTGCCAGCAACTGGGAGGCTGGGATCCAGGGACAGCTGCTGGATGCACACCCTCACTGTCGTGCTCAGCCAGAGGAGGGAGCAGGATAATGCTGTTTGTGCTGTGTTTATGTGAGTGCTCTGTGTGCCTGTGCCCACCATGCGGCAGGCTATGATTACCTGTGCCTTTCTGTGCTCTGCATGCATCTGTCCGAGCTCTTGGTCATCTCTGGTTTGGTTTTTTGTGTCATTTAAAGACAGCTCAAGCCATGTCAAAATAGACAAATTTTGAAGCTCTTGATTTCTGCAGAAAGTGTCTGGCAATGTGACAGATGGCAGCTTAAGTTGGTTACGGAGAAATGAAAAGGGGTTTAGCGTTTAAAGGCACCCAGCAAATTGAGTTTACTATCCCACATTATTTAGTCTTTTGATAATGGAATTCACACTTCACACAGGCCAGTAGATGAAATTTTATCCATTAATTTTAACAAGAAATATGAGGGGTTGATAAGCGAATTTTTAATTATCTTTTTTTTTTTTTTTAATACTGCCATAACTCTTTTCTTCAATTATTTCTTTCATGCTCATTTTATTTCTGGCATTTGTGCTGGTTTTATTTTTTTTTTTCCTTTGGCTTTAGGTTAATTGTGGTTTTGTTTATTGTTTCTTTTCCTGGTGCTGCTTAATGGAAGAAAATTTATCATTACTTTTTCACTGATCTCCCACAATACTTCTGAATTTCTATGTTCTGGCAGGTTTTTTTTCAGGAAGTAGAAATTACTGTGTGACAAGATCCAGAATACTTGAGAGACTGATTTCAGCTCAAGATTGGAAGTAATGAAAAAAATGCAATATCAGTATGGATCTTTCCCTTAGATCTAATCACATGTATAGAAACATGTTTAAGTTTAAGAATGATGTTTGCATTCTTTTTGAGATAGTCTAAGGAACCAGAACAGTAGACTGCAAATATAGAATGTTATTTCACCTCCTGCTTAAATTTCTATTCTCTTTAGGAGAAAGGAAAAAGAAATAGGTAACTCATGCCACAAGGAAAATGTGCCATTTATGGCATAATGTTCCTTAAATTGCTAAAGCAGTATACTCTGCTTCTGTAAAACATTTATAATAGTATTTAAGACATCCATAATTATTTTCAGAGTTTCAGAATCTCTTGCAGTGGCCAAGAATTACGAAGAATATAACAAGTTAATCAAAAATTATTTTTCTCACATACACTCTCTTACCTTCTGATTATTTGCAGATAGATATTTTTCTAGGATTTGATTAAATTAATGACTGGTTATGGGTTTTTCTCCTATGAATTTGCCTACTCACTTTTCAAACCTGTGTAAAATATTACTATCCAAAAATTGGCCATATGCTGCGAAGAAAACTGCCTTCTTTTGCTTGTTTTCTATCTGCCTTCTGTTACTTTTATGTGATGTCCTCCCCAGCTCTGGTGCTGGAACACAGTGAACAGTTAATCCCCATTCAATCTCTCCGTGTACTTGGGTTTTATTGACATCTGTTACGTACTTTATTCAGTTGTCTCTCTTTTTTCAGACTGAAGACTCCTCACTTAGTAATATTCACTGAAGAGTCTCCACATAAATGTTTGTTGTGCAGAAGGAATTATAGACACCTGGGCCATGTTCTTTGTCTTTCTCTTAGCCTTTTGCAATTCTGTGTCCTCTCAGTCAGACCTACAAAAAATATGGCAGTACTTCTGCATGGACTAATGCTTCTATCTCTTGGGGGGAAAAAAAAGGAATTTATTTAGGTTACATCTGCTAGATAAATAGATCACGTATCTTGCCAGATGTTTCAGGTGTCTTAACATTTGTACATTAGGTGAAACCAGATCAACATCTGTGAGTATTAGATCTTGCTATACTTTGAGTGCTGATTTACAGAGTAGGGTTTGCTCATTGACCAGTTCTGTTCAGCCAGGAGCTGCTCAGAGACCCTGTCGAGAACTAGAGGTAATTTTTCTGTGGCATCAGTTACTCATAGACCATGGTAAAGTTCCTCTTGAAATTATGCCCCAAAATGTTTTAGTCAGTTCTTTATTCTATAACTTGAAGAGAAAAGATGACAGATGGTGTTTTCTTTGCCTAACATGGAGGAGTTGTTTGTGCTGGCAGAGGGTAAATGATATTTCATTACTTCTCAATGATTTTGTGTGGTTTTGATTAAGAACAGAAAGAAAAGGTGCTTGGTGAGTTTCACTGCTCTCCATTGAAATCTTCTTGCTCAGTCATACTGCAGCCATTCCAGTAAATTTCTGGGGAATTTTTGGTCTACTTTTTTTCCCTCCTGCCCAAGATAATGACAACAGTAGCATTATGCTTGATATTAAATATGATGTCCTGGTTTAACCCTGACCATTCATGTAGCTTTTACTTGGAAGATTAAATAATGTTGTGACAGAAGCCCTTGCTGTGGCCACTGAGAGTTGTGTAATCCATCACCTTGGACAATACTGACACCAGTCTGGGTAACACTAAGCTAGTGCATCCTTCATAGCTCAAGACTAGGCATTCTTCACTGGGGATGTTTATGATTCTCCCAGCTTCTTCGTGGCATGCCACTTTGTCTGTTCCAAGGGCTAGTGCAGGGTGCTTTTGCTCCCTACAATGTAAAAATTGCCATGAAGTTCTGTACATTTCTTCATTTTGTCAGCCCTCATTTAGAGATGGGGGAATTGCTGCTATTGATGCAAGACGTCCCAGGTATCTTGGCCATTCACACAAATATACCCTGCAGTGCCTTAATGAAGGAGGCAGCAGTACCTGGGGAAGGACCCCAAGGGTCCTTTGCAAGGGGGATGTGGGGAGACTGATTTGCAGTTATCGTTTTAAATTGAAATGATAATAAAAGGCAGTGGAAAACTCGTGGAAGGCAAAAAATTAGAGAGGAAAGCTGATGTGAGACCTTCAAGAAGTGAGCGGTCAATTCAGAGTGAAAACTCTCCCAGTGTATTTTAATTCCCTGCAATTAATGCAGAGTATGGGTTTTCATTCCAAAACTTACCAATACACTAATGTTTCTACTGTGCTGTTTTAACAGTGGTACTGCATCACTGACCTATAAATTTTCATTTTGAATCACTGTAAAACCACATTCTTCCCTAATCAGTGACCGCTCTCCCCTTTTGAAATTTTTGTTATTACTTCACACACATATTGTCAGGCAGTCAATGTTTGGGAGTTTATAAATGTAACTCTTTCTGGTAATTCAGGACATCCATTCCCGTCCTCCAGCTTAATTCTAGACGACTTCCCACTTTTTACCAAAAAAATGCAGTTTTGTCAGAGGTGTACATGCTCTGCCTTATGTGGAAGGTCAGAAGATAACAAGTTACCCTTGTAGAGAAGGTATTCCAAAGACCTAAAGGCAGGGGGCTTTCAGCTCTGCCTTAGAGACAGAGGAAATTAAGCAGCTTTCTATTTTGCCTGGTCTCTCAGAGGACCCTTCTATTGTGGAGTTGCTGAAGGTCAAAGAGCAACAGCTGCCAATTGCTTCCACAACTGATGTGGAAGACTCCCTGATACCTATCCATTAGGTGATTTATCACCTGGGGAGCCAAGGAGTGACCAGCAGGACCTGTTCATCCTTTATCAGTCCCAAATAGCCAGTGTGAAAGTTTGAGGAAGAATGGAGACTAGCAATAGACTATTGCCTGAATGAAGTCACACCACCACTGAGTGCTGCTGTACTGGACATGCTGGAACTTCAGTATGAACTGGAGTCAGAGGCACCACTCCAGTGGTACCACAGTGAGTATCACTGATGCATTTTTGTCAATCCTTTCAAAAGCAGAGTGCAGGCCGCAGTTTGCTTTCACTTGTCTGTGCTGTTCGGGATTTGGGGCTCTGACTCTGATCAGCTTTTGACAACACATTAATGAAGAATGAACTTTGATGGAACCATGAGTTCAGTGATGATGGATTCAAAACTGCTTTCCACATGCAACAATCCAACACCACACACCTTCTCTCCTGCCTGAAAAAGGGTTCTGACAGATGGAGCCCAGGGTCAAGCACTCAGTGAATTCAATGGGCTTTTAAAGGGATGGTCCATAATTTAAGGGAATTTTATCTGTGTGTATATATCTACCAAAGTAGAGGAAAGTGATGGGGTTTTGGGAAGTGGAACCTAGCATTGTAGAAATTATATGGAATATGGGGTGCCTACTGTCCTAGTTTCTTCCCAGCAGCTGTTAGTGCTGTATTTTGGATTCAGTGTGGGAGTAATGCTGATAACACACAGATGTTTTTGTTCTTTTTGAGCAGTGCTTATCTTAAATCAAGGACTTTGCAGTGCCTCACGCTCTGCCAGTAACGGGTTGTGGCAAGAAACTGGGAAGGAGCATTGGGACGGGTAACTCAGTGTAGCCAAGGGGATATTCCATACCCTATAATGTCATGCCCTGTATGTAAACTGGGGGAGTTGGCTGGCAGGGAGCGATTGCTGCCTAGGCAGCCTGGGCATCAGTCAGTGTGTGGTGAGCAACTCTTTTGTGCATCACTTGTCTCCCTTGTGTTTTAGTTCTCTTTCTAACCTCTCACTACTATTATATTACTATTGATTTTCTTTATTTCAGCTATTAATCTGTTCTTATCTCAGGCCATGTGTTTTTTGTGATTCTTCTCAGTCTCAGCAGGGGTGGGAGTGGGCCAGCAGCTGTGCGATATTTAGTTGCTGGCTGGGATTGAACCAAAACACCTTATCAGCTTTTGAGTTTACAAATAACAGTTGTTGACTTGCACAAATCACTGGATCTGTATACACAGGGTATCCATGGATACACTGTAAATACAATAAAGAATTTCTTATTATTGTGGATGCAAATTACAGAATCACAGAATCACAGAGTAAGCTGAGCTGGAAGGGACCCACAAGGATCATTGAGTCCAACTCCCAGCCCTGCACAGCACCATTACCAAGAGTCACACCATGAGAGTATTGTCCAAAAGCTTCTTGAGCTCTGTCATGCTTGGTGCTGTGACCGCTGCCCTGGGGAACCTGTTCCAGTGCCCAAACGCCTTTGGGGGAAAGAACATTTTCCTGATATCCAAGCTAAAGCTCCTGTGACAGAAATTCAGGCCATTCACTCCAGTTCTGTCACTGGTCACCCCAGAGAAGAGATCAGTGCCTGCCCCTCCTCTTCCCCTCACAAGGAAGTTGCAGATTCCAGTGAGGTCTCCCCTCAGTTTCCTCTTCTCTAGGCTGAACAGATCAAGTGCCCTCAGCTGTTTCTCACACCATTCTCAAATGGTGAAGCCTCAAGGCCCTTCACCATTTTCACTGCCCTCCTTTGGACACTCTTTAATAGTTTAATATATTTCTTATGTTGAGGTGCCCCAAACAATATCTAAGGTGGCAGCACTAGTGCAGAGCACAGCTGGACAATCACATTTATATAACATGTTAATGTCTTGATTTAGTTTTCACTGAGTCCTGAAGATTCACTCATCTTGAAGGTGTACTTGCTTCAAGTCACTTAAAAGTTGCTTCAGCAGCAGCTTTCTGTAGACAATAGCCAAAAGTTCCCAGATGATGAACGGAACGGAGACGCTGCACTATGAGAAACAACTGAAGGAGTTAAGTCTTTTCACCCTAGAGAAGAGAAGAGAAGGCCGTGTCACCACAGTTTCCCAATATTTAAAGGCTAGCTACAAAAAGGACAGAGCTTATCTCTTCACAAGGACAAGAGAAGGGACAATGAGTACAAGTTGCACCAGGAGAGATTTCAACTTGAAAAGAAAAAAAGAAAATTTTCATGGTAAGAGTAATTTTCACTGGAACAGAGTCCAATTTCTGCATTGGCTTTAATAGGCTGGATAATTAATTAAACAGCATGTGAAATGGTTATTCTGTATTATTCTGGGATGGAAAACACATACTCTTCCAAAAATTTCCTACTTTTCTGTCTTCTTCTCCCCAGTTCATTTGGTTTTTTACCTGACACGTTTCCAGGTAATAATCAATTTACTTGCCTACTCAATAACATGCTAAGATAGTAAAATCTCTCATGAATTTTCCCAGAAATGTGGTAAGGACTGCTAGAAACCTTACCCTTCTTTCTCTACTTTAATTTATTCATGTTTCCATTCTTTTGAGAGGTTTGGGGTTTTTTTTACATATGATTGTGACTCTGACAAGCAGCAGTAATTGCGTTGATATATACTTTATAACGTTTCTTCCTAGCCTGAGTGTTTGCTATTTTCTAGGTTGAACTCCTCCAATGTGAAGAGGTCCTCATTGTAGTTTAGAAAAGACTTGACTCATTTTGATGCTACCTAATGTCTTTAAAAAGCGCTAACATTCATTGAGTAATTTTCTCATGCCTGATTTCGACTGTTGTCGATTTGAGTCCACTTATATACTGAATATGCTTAACTGGCTTAACAGGAAATAACACGACTATTTTGTCTTCTATGTACTATCAGTGAAGGTTGGTCTTTCAGTCCATTAAAATACTACCCAAGAAAGGGCAGGAAGTCACAAAATCCTAATTTTTTTAAATGCAGTTTTGTAAGAAAAACAGCAAGTTTTGATATTTTGTAGAGGTTCGGTAGTGTATGTGTGTGTGTTAAAATCCTCAGGACAGGATACTATTTTATCTCCTTCATATGGATCAAATGTGCCTCCCATTTTACCAAATGCTTAGTTTTCACTCTCATCCTCACATTTAAGGGTAGCATAAATGAGACTCTGTTTGTGTGTATTTCTTTGTAAAGCAGTTTGATGTGAACATACATAGGCTTGAACTTTGCATAGTGAGTCTTGTAGCCTGTAGCAAAGATCTTTGAATTTATTTGGGTTCCCATAGCTATGCCAAAGAAGAGCTGCAAAACCCAGAAATATATTATTCTTCATCTGAAAAAAATCCCAAAACAAACAAAAAAAATACCCCAGAAAAACTTGCTGCATTGAAAAACAAAAATAAGTTCGCTAATTGCTATCTATACAACTTCCATTCTTGATAGGAGGCCCTGCAGGGAATTTCTGGGAGAAAGACAAAGATGTGGTACTTCTAATGCACTCTTTATCTATCAAATTCTTTTTCTTCACCAGCCAAATTAACTACTGCTTTGAAATAGTAGTATCATCCCAACATTTCATCTAGGTGTTTTTCTAGTTTCTTACTTTGCTTTTTCACCATAATGGAAGGATTAATTTGCCATGAGCATGAGGATATAACAAGGCACTGTAAAACAGCATATGGGGCTCATGTGTGGTGGCAGCAGTACACAAGCCTGGTGTTCAAAGGCTCTTTGGTGCCTACAGAATGTCTGCACGGCAGTCAGGTGTGACTGCAGCATATGGAGCTCAACCGAAATAGCAGAAGACCAGGTTTGTTGATGCCAGTAAGAGATAAGAATTATCAGCCAGGTTTGGGTGCATGAAGCTTGCACAAGGCAAGGGTAGCCAGCCAAGGCCAAAGTCCCCAGCACTGACACTTCTGGTGTTACAGGCTTTAAGTAGATTAGAGTTGGCAAAACTTTTCCTATTCTCTGTGTTCTTACACTTCTGCTTAGATCATGGGCATATTGAATGCAGTGCATGTGTGTACACACATACATGACCCCAGTATCACTCCCAAGATCCCTGCTGCTATTTTTACTGTCATTAATATGGTAATGTTATGATAACTGCAGGACTGAAAATGCTGACAGGATTTATGATCATTTTGATTCCTGTTCTGTTATACTGTGTCATTAGACAGTTATTTATCTATTCTTACTACTTTCAGATTTTTTTTGCGGATCTTTATACAAGCTGATGGTGGTTCTCTTAACTAAATTAAAAGGTTCTGTTCCTATGTGGATGTCTTAAATTTAAAAAAGATCATTTACTTATTAACTGGTGTAAAGGGGAAGATACTGAAAGTAGACAGAATGTTCTGGATTGAACTGATGGATAAAGGGGAAATCAAAAGACTAAAACTATTCATGGGTTACAGATGAAGTTTATTGTATTCAATGGAATAAGAAAGCCAGGAACTAGATGAGGTAAGGAGATAAGCACTAAAATTCCTGGTAGGAAGAAAATGAGGTCACCATTGCAGCAATAGAACTAGAGCCCTGGGGGAGGAAGGCAGGTGTACAGACAGCAAGGTTGCTCCTGCTGGAGCACTGATCTCCACGGAAATTGTGCCCTGGGGAACTTGGGCACAAGAAAGGCCAGGTGGACTAGAGCTCTGCAACACGGTGACACTCAATGTAGAACTCTCCTTCTGCACTGGTATTTTTCAGGGGACTAGAACTGTAACACAAAATGATTGCCACCCGCTTTAGCGTCTCTTTCACTGATGGTACAGAAATCCAGACAGAAGTCTTCCCACATCTACTCAGGACACAGGCTAACTGAGGTGGGGGTGATAGTACCTCCTTTTGCTATTTTCTGTGTGAATGGCTTTATCATCCTTATCATCAAAAGATTGACTAAACTTCCAGGTCATGGGATTCTTCAGTGAGAGCATTTCCTGCTGTTCAACTCCTCCGGAGCAAAAATTGAGAAAGCCAGGAAAAAAATTAAGCTGAATGAAAATTCAGTCTGCCCATGTGATTATGGCATTTCAGTGAGAGTTCAGATGAGAGGTAACCTCTTTTTTCTCTCTGTGCTCCAAAATCTGCTCTCTATTGCTAGGCAAATGAAGCTTGTGATCACTTTGCACACAGCTGAGTCTGTAGGCTGAGTTCTGCCTGTGTCAACCCAGGAGGAATGGAGACTGCTCTTCAGAGGAAAGTTTGTTGGTTACAGTGTGATATATAGTACCTGAGACCATGGTTCTCCAGTCCTTTTTAGAGAAGGATTTTATTTCTGAAGTGGGCCTTGGCCTCCCACAGGCCTCAGAACTGTAGACACTTTTGCAACCAGATGTTTGGTGATGACTGTTTGTGGCACAGCAAAATGCAGACATTAGATTAAATACCAAAACTAGCTGTTCACACATCTTACTCTCAGGACTCATAATCAGAAATGGCATTGGAGCAGTTGAGAACGTTGGTCCCAGCCACACTCTTTGTCCTCTGCTATTCTAGGTCTTTTCAATGGGACTGTTCTATAGATGATGAGTGAAAGAGCTTTACTGGCATGTTTTATGTGAGCAACACTTTGACCTGTCTCACTGTAACTTGGCTTTCTCCCTTGGCTATTCCTACATCAGAATGTTTCTTAATTTCTCTCAGTAGAGACAGTGGAATGCCTGTACCGCTCATGATAAAATGCTTCTGCCAATGCCAGCAGGAATGCGAGTACTCCACCTTAAGCCGACACCATCGCATAAAGACACCAGACCCATCTGTACTGCTCCTGCAGGTCTGCAGGTGGCATGATGGCAATGTGTTCAAATAGTTCCTCATGTTTAACAGAGGTAGGAGATACTTCCTCTAGTCAAAGCTTAACTCTGATTTTTCCTTTTAGCCCCCTCCAAAGACTTGCATTTGATTGAGGGCAGTTCTAAGTCAGGATTTATCTAACAGGGAGGTCAAGGTGGCAAATAAGAAAGCAATTATAATAGCAAAGCAAATGTTAGCCAGAAAGCCATCAGATCATAAGTCTTGAACACATAATGTACATGTTGGTCTTCCCTCTAATCTGCTCACTGTGAAAAAGAATTATCCAGTGCCTTTTCTGAAAGAATTAGTGCAGAGATTGATTGGCTGTTGTATGGTGTAACTACTCACGCATGGTGAAAAAATTGTTTCATCAAGTCAAATATTCTGCCCTTGCTTCATAGTAATGTAATGTGATGTATTCTCCATTTTTATGATAAAGGCAGAAATTATACAATCAATTTGCTTTGTCCAGCCTTGTAACATTTCTCCCTTGTCTTCACCCTCAAATTTAATGTTCTAATTAGTAGAAAACAGATAGGTACAGAAAAGCACAAACCTTGCAATGCTAAGCAGTGACTTTGACTTTGATCAGATTATGAGCTTCAAGAACACATGTAGAACCTTCACAAATCCAATTATACAGTTTATGCCAAGAGGAAAAATTTGTTCCCAGCACAACCCTTGCAGTCATGAATTCTGACATGAACCATAAATCTATTCTGTATTAACTCTAATTCTGGTTAATTTAACAGCAAATAACATCTTATTTATGAAGAATATGTTATATATTTTTAATTACTTTTTATCCATCTAACTTCTTTTCCTTGTTTTTCTGATAGAATGAGATAGAAGGTACTCTGTTTATTATTTGGTTCAGCATGTAATTAAATTTCTCCTCCTGATTCTAAATTGATACTTCTGTATCTTCAGTGGAAGGTGCTTTTTTTCTTGTCTTATGGAAACTAAATGGGTGACATTTGGCTGACCTCCTGACACTGGTTGTTACAGGGTTTTTCTATCTGCTCTGCCATTTTTGAGTTAGGACATGTCTGGTGGCCAAGGGAGAAAGCACTGCAAAAAGCCATTAGATGCTGCCAAATAATTATGTCCCTGAAAGGTCATAACCCTGTCAGCCTTGGTCTGATCTTCAGCTAAGGAGCCTTGCTCCAAGGGCTAATGAGATTAGGTATTGCAGCCTACTGGCATAGGATTCCAGATCCAACCTCATATTTTGTTTACAGTTCTGGGGCATCTCGCATGGGTGAACGAGTTTTTGAGTTCCAGCATTATAGTGAAATTCACCAGTATACAGAGGAGAATTACACTCTTCCATGTGTAGGACCCTGCCTTCTGCACCTGAGGCCTTGCTGCTCAAATTAATTTGTCTCTTTTCTTGATGTTTGGCTTAATCAATACTTGTTGCTTGACTCAGCAAGCAACAGCTCCACACATCCGTCTGCTCCTGGGTGCCAGTCGAGGGAGGACATTCTGTCCAAGTGCACCATGAAGATCTCAGAGCTGGGTGCAGATGGGGCCAGCCTTATCCACACTGTCTCCATGGAGTGTCCTCATACAGCACAGGTTGGACATGTTGGACAGGGCAACAGGACAAGGAGGATACCACCACTGCTCCTGTAGTAAAGCTGCCAGAAGTTGATTGCTCCACACTACCTATTGCAAAATTTCACATTTGGGGATAAGTTGAAATACAAAGGTTTTCAGCATTGGCCCCTCCTTGTCCTCTCCTTTCTACAGTGACACTACACAAGAAAAGCCACAAACACTTACTCTAGTAGCAAAAAAGCTGTTTATCTGAGATAATTTTGTTCTGTTCAGAAGAAGGTGCTCAATACCAGTCAGTGCCACAGTGCTATAACTATGCTGCAGAGACTTTGCTGCTTTCAAACCTGGCTCGCTTTCTTGGTCATCCTCAGGTCAATCTGTGCTGCTTTTTTGGCTGCTCTTGTCCAATACAAAAAGTGCAAAAATCCTGGGAGATCCCAGCATCTCCTCAACCCTGCTAAATTGTTTCTATCACTAGGCTGCTCTCACTTTCTACTTGCTCTTTCTATGGGAATATTAGCCTGTGGCAGAGGAGGGAAGGAAGGGAGGTTTAACAAGATCTTTGTGTAGATGTGAGAGGACTCTTGCTGAGAACTGAGACCTTAGATCCTACAGGTTGTATCTCATGATCTGGAGCAATGTCTTATCCTTTCATTGACCCACCATTTGAGTTCTTTTCAAGTCTATCTACAGGTTAAAGGATGCCAAAGCAAAGCACAAGAGAATGGGTTTAGTCTTCAAGGAACTGAAACATGAATTTTCTGGTGCCTTTGGAAGTGACAGGTTTCTTCTGAGGCTTAAGCATTTACACTACCAATTTAGACAGCCTAAACTCACTGCACTGTGTCTGTTTGTGCAGCTCTTGATCTGTCCCTGTCAGACAAATTATCTTTGTGGATTGCCCTTCATGATCTCACCACTGACTTGAATGCAGTGTGACCCCAGCCCCTTAAATTGCCTTATTTGTTAAAGGCTTTGGAATGTCTGTTTTGGAGTTGCCTTACTGAAGCTGAAAACCTAGAGGCCTCATTGTTCTCAGAGAGAAGAATAAATGTAACTACAAATACTAAAAAAACAAACAAACAATAAAAACCCCACACTAGATTGCAAAATACTAAGTTATAGAAAACACAAAAATAGGGCAAATGTTTTGCTCCAACCAAAGTAATACCCGAGGGTTAAAACTGTGGATATTTCTTAGTGCTAGTATCAGATAAGAAATAAATCAGCCTACATTTGGCCCAGGTTGATCAGCAGTAGTTACTGGATAATCAGGTCAAACATTACCTTGTTAGTAAGCAGAAATATTCTCTTCACCCTCTAGTGCATTCTAAGCCAGATATTACTCCGATAACACTTAACAGTTTGCAATATTGTATTGACATGAAAAGCAGATTTTTATTGTTTACCTGCAAACAGGTGCTGCATTCTGTTTTTTTCCAAAAACTTAAGAACAAAGATAATAAATTCTATTTCAGCACAACTTAACTGATACAGAACTGACCTTGAAATATTTTCTTTATTTATTTTAGTTGATCTTCTGTATTTTTCACCAGCAGAGTATTTGTCCTAAATAGGACTTGAGGAAGATTTTGAGATTTGAATAATGCCTCTCGAAAGCCCTATTTTCCTGCAGAGAGAGGTTCTTTCAGCCTTATTCAGACTGTGAATCACACGTAAGAACGTGGCCCTCAGCCATGGAAAAGACCTGGAACACATAAAATTTATACCTGGAAAAGTTTCTTGCAGCCATAATACTGTGTATTTGCCTTTACAAACTCAATACAATTGTTACAATACTAACAGAAATTGTCTGTTTAAATAAACACTTTAAAAAACAGAATGGATGACTAACGCTACCCATAAATTTCACCAGCTTCTCATCTACATTGGTGTATAAACACCTGACTTTCTGCAATGATATAAAATATATTTTAATAACAGTAGAGAATGCTTTTCAACTGGTTAAAATTTCAGGTTAAGTAATAGGTTTTCTTAACATATGACCAGTAAGTGTCATAATTGCTCTAGCTTAACACTTTGATTTATGTCTGGCTTGAACCAGAACACAAAAAGCTTATACACCAGCCCTTTGAACTAGTAAAACATTCAGTAAAAGTGGAGTCAGCAGGATGCGTGAGACTGAAGTCTGTTCCTATTTTGTGTGTTGTTTATTAGGCTGCCTGTACTGGCTGGAAAATTCATTGTACATTAACTTTATTTTCTGCCCTTTCCTCCTCAGCACCAAGTGTGGGCTGTGTGACAGAGTGAGATGTTGCTTCTTATATTGTCTGTCCTGTACACACTAAATAAAGTGACTGTTTCTAGTGATGGTACTTCTGATAGTTTTTACATTTTGTGTGTTTAATATGATTTTGTGGACTTTGATTTTGTTAACCTTGAGCTGTTGCAGCAAAAGTAGATAAAACAAGTTGCAGCAGTGAACACTCCACAGGAAATGGTTACTTTGTAGTTTTGTATTCACTTACAACATCATTACAGCTTGTCTGCTAGGAGCTGCATAATGTGCATGCAAGATATTTGCCCAGGTGTTTTGGGCATCTGTAGCTTGTGCTCCAACCAGACAGTCTGATCTCCCACCCAGAAGAACAAAATCCACTATTGCTCCTAGACATGCCTTCCAAGCATGAAAAATCGCATATGCAAAGGTATTGAAAATGTGGTAGACCTAGATGCATTTTTTGGATTACTAGTTATTTAGGTAGATAACAAAGCTTCAAGTAGCAACATTACTTTTCCCCCTGTTATTTTCTCTTTGACCTAAGGTCTGTTTACAGGGAAAGCTATCTGAAGCCAGTTTTTCCATAGACAGCAGAGCTGTGCTACCTGACTTTCTGCAAGTGAACAGTCTGCAGTGGAACTGGTTATTTTAAATGGAAGATGTGAGCCAGTGCTTCACTGGGCTGTGACCAGGACACTTGAGGCATTACAGAACCCTGTTCTCTTAGGTTTAATATTTTGTCAAATTAAAAAATGTGTCAACTGTGCAGCAGGTTTGTAGTACAATCCCGTTGCTCCCTAAGAAGCAACTAGTAGCTGTCTTGTATGTTCAAGAATGTTTTTCGAGGACTGATTGAGAACTTCATGTGGTAACATGCCTAATTTTCAGATCATACATTAAACAAAAAATTGCATGTGCTTTTGACCACTTGTGGTCATCTTAAACATATTATGTTTAGTTTGTTTTTAGAAGTGGGGAAAAAAAGTCTTTCTTTCTGAAAGCAAAACTTGCTCTCCTATTTTTAATATATATGCTTATATAACTGTCTGTGGTATTTTTGATTTGGAAAAATACTATCAACCAGAATGCCCTGAAGTATTGGGGTCCTTTGCTAGCAGAGTGCTTGGAATGCAGCCACCTCTAAATCACATTGCATGACTCTGTAGGTAGGAAAATCTGAAAACAAATAAAACTTCAAATAAGCCATGCATACTTGTTTTGGAACATTAAGAGAGCAAGGAGGGTTGTTAGTCCTCAAACTACATATTTTTTCAGTCACCTGCTTTTATTTTCCTATCACAACTCAAGAAGATTTGAAAAAAATCTAGGAAAAAAACATCTCTGTGGCTAGACAAACATGCTAAAAGTGAGACAAAAAGCTGGAGCAATTCTTCCAACTCTGTTATTCAAAACCTCTGACTTTTGCTTAGCTTTCCTTTCGGAATATGTTAATACTGGTAGAGGAGGAGCTAATACTTGTCTCTGATTTACTGAGTAGAAACTTGCAGATAGACACTATACTCTTGAGGCTGGCAAATGAGATTGGACTTTTGGCATCTCTTTCTCACATGTTTGCCAAGCTGGACAACTTCCTACATAACTGCTGCCTTATTTGGAAAATGCTTGAACTATTTCTTGGAAAGTGTTTGAAGGTCAGGCAGAGGGGTTTTTTTCTGTATTTTACAGTATTTATTATTACATAAGAAGGTTGTGTCCTACTTCTCATAGAGATCTGGCTAAAGACTACTAATATGATGGAGGCATTCTTCCTGACACAATAGAAACCCTGCTGAAGACAGTGAAAGGCAATACTACCTACATGTCCCTAGATCTGCTACACATCCACATTTGCATTTAGGAAATAGGTACTCTAGAATTGTCTTTAAAATCTCCCAAATATTTATGCACTGCAAGAATTTTGGGCTCGAAATGAGGTCTCTGATGTCACAGCTTTGGGATCATCTTACTCTGTGGCAGAGGTCGTCAAGAGGTCTCTCCTTTTGAAAGACCTCAGATGTCCTTGAAAGGTGGCAGAAAATTATGGTAGAGACTGAAGATATAGGCATAAGGGAGTAACAGGAGGCTGAGAGTGGAAGCACAAATCACAACTGGTCAGCAGACACAACAAAGAATAGGAAATACTAATACTAGATGTAAAAATCCTGTATGTGGTAAAAACACAGGAGAAAACAGGGAGGTGTCAAGAATTACCACAACCCGTAGAAGAACGGGAACATAGAGAAAGGGGAAAAGAATGGGAATAAAAAATAAGAGAGGAATTGCTCCATTCTGTTCTTCCTCCACCAAGAACACCACTGCTCTTTAATCACAAGTTCCCCTCAGCCTTGGTAGATAAGAAGGACTACATTTTTCTTGCTATTCAGCACATTTTGCCTGTGTGAAATTCTTCTACTCTGTCACTGTATAATGTAAGGGCCCTGCAGAACCCTGTGAGTGTGTGCATGTGTACACATGTGCATGTGTGTGTGCATGTGTGTTTCCCGTTCCAGCCTGCCCACACAGCAAAGTGATTGATCCACAGCACTGAGTCAGAATAAGCTCAGAGGCAGCAACTCACTTGAATGAATATGAGAACTTCAAACCTCCTCTCCACTCCCTCCCACAGCTTCTTTGATCTCCTTTTAAAAATCTCAGACTGTCAAAACATGAATGCATGTATGCATTTATGTACATGAGTAGTCCCAGCAAAGGTGAGGGAACAGCGTTCTGCCTACTCTCCCATTAGCACACTGGATGGAAGACAAACCTCTCCTTTCCTCTGCACTTCTATTCTTGCCTTACCTGACCATTGGATTTGTTCTTTGCTGGCTGCTTTCTGTCCCACGCATTTGTACATTGCATAGAAAAGCACAGTAACAACCCAGTTAATTATAATTAATTGAATCGCAAGAGAAGTGTGTGATTCAAAGAGTATTGGTCCTGCTGTACAGAAAGAGAACTAAATAAAATGAGGAATAAAAAGTTCTAGGGTAGGTATTGGTATTTCTTTTATGTTTTCTCTTTTAAGGTTAGGGTTTGTCAGGTTTTGTCCAGCATAGACTTAGATTTCTGGATGGAGGAGAAACAGTTTACACAACAGTGTATGGATACTGTGGTGTTCTTAGGTTTTGGCAAAATTTCAGCAAATTATTTGAAATGTTAGTTTAAAAGATGCTGATATTTGGATTGAAAACCGAGAGATAATAACTAGAAAAGTACCAACTTGAATTTTTGAGTATTTTGGGGGAAAAAAACCAACCAAAACTAAAAAACCCTCTTTTGTTCATTTTATGGCTTTGAAAAGGTACTCTCTGCTTGCACACTAACTGCTCTCCTGCATCATCACAGTGCTGCAGAATTACACTGCTGCTGTTCTGAGCCAGTCCTAATAATTCTGCTTTATGTTTACCTATGGTAGAAGTTTAAAGCAGCCTTTGCCTTTCTATGAACTCAGACTGGAAAGGCAGTCAATAAACTGCCTAAAGTTCGTGGCAAAAGCCCAGGCTGCTACATTAAATCCAAATTATATGGCTGGCAGACTATAAATAGTATCATCAGATATGTGCTTCTCAGTTTTATGTGGCCTCCCCTATCCTCTTAAAATTGTCATTGCTAACAGTGGTGTAGGGGAGATGTGAGTGAGCATAAATATGAAGGCAGTGTGTAGCACGGATGCTCAGTTAAAAACCAAAAATAATTACTTTAGTAATTTCCCCTGGGAAAATTATTGCTTTTTGAAGTATGCAGGCCAGGCCCTGTGAATGACACAATCTGATAAATTGTCACACATGCCATATGTTATGGCCTTGCTTCAGAAGCTCCCCAGAGGCAAGTTTTGTGAGACAGACCATTGCAGGACTGGATGAATTTCCCTCTTTCCAGTTCTTCATGAGTTCTCAGCAGACTCAAAATGATTTGCAGAAGAGGGTTTGGCAGTGGCCTTAGAAAAAAAGCACTCCCACAAACACAACTAGGGAGCAAGAACCTATTCTGCAATGAATTACACCAGTTATAATCGACCTTTGCTTTTACCATCTTGCTGAACACTTACACATTTAGGCTGAGATAGCTTTAAACATCTAATTATATTCCTATGATAAGTAGCATGCCGAAGTTAAAGAAAAACCTGTTAGAAATTCAAGACAGAGCTACTTCCTCCATACTTTGCCCACTTTCTCCCTCAAATTTCTCTCTTGCAGACTCTTTCCATCTTTACACTATTCTCTGTAAACACACTGGTATTGGACAAAACAAAGCAAATAATCTAATAACTGCAGGAGCAAAAATAATACTCATTTTGTCCTTTGCTGTGACTTGGGTGTATTTGCTAGGAAAACATGAAATTGAGATATTCTAAACAGCTCTTGGTTACAGCAGTGTATGACGTGATCTAAGCTGCAGGTGAAAGAAACCAGTCAGACATTCTTTCAGGTCTTGTCGGTTCAGATTTAACTCAAAGAATTGTACTAACGCCTAGCATATTATTAATACATTTTGCAAAGAAAATACCAGGTGGAATGTTTCTATTATAGCCTTATTCTGTATTCCAGACTGTTGGGATAAAATACCTTCAGGCTATTGGAGTGTTCATGAAAATGAACCATATGAGAATTTAGAGAATTCCCTTCATAATTGCACATTGCTTTTTTTAGCAATTCATTCACATTGCAGCAGAAGCCAGTAAGCTTAGTTTGATGTTAATGTGCAGGTACTAAAACAGATCTGAGGCCTAATCAGTTGAGTTCCCCATCTCTTAGAGTGCCCAGATGCAGAAGTATTTGATAGTTGTACAAAAGCAGGCACGTAGGAAGAATTTTTTCTGCCACATTAGGTCTTTCCTTTTGTCTCCAATAGCAAAAGTAACTGAATTCATGAAGTTAAAATTTAAAGAGACACTGTTTGATGGTGGTCCCCTTATCTGCATGAAAGTCATCACTTTAAACCGTCCTAAATTCTTGGCTTCACCCCGAAAAAGAGTGCATACAAAGCTTTCTTTAATGAAATTTAGTAGCAGCTGTGTTCATTCAAAAATGAGGAAAAATGCACTAAGTAATCTAAGCACTTCAAAATTCACAAAATGGGGGAAAATGAAGTAATTGACATAAATTGCTGTCATGTAGTGTAGAAAACACAAGTAATTCTTCATGTCAAATTTTCTTTAGAGGTAGTTTGCAGACAAAAGAGCTTCTCTTTATTTCTTTACTAGCATAAAGAACATATTTTTTTTTATTTCATTTCATTGTACAACTCTATATTTGAGTGTACAATTTCACATCTATTGACTGTTTATTTCTGACAGACCCCATAAACTTACTATGGTATCAGTCCTTAGAATTAAGCAAGACTGAGCCCCAGAAATAGCTTTTCACTTCTATATTCAGTACAATGCATAATGAATTATTGCCTTTTAAATGTACATGAAGTACTATAATCCTCCTGATAATAATGATGTTAAGCAGATGATGTGCCAGAGTTAATGGGTAGAATCCGGGTGTTACAGACACACTTCTGAGGGCAGACCTAATGCTAGCATGAAATCAAAACTTACTTTTGGACAGATAATTATCCTGGTGGTTGTGTGTGCCTCGAAAAAGCTTGAGGCAGCTTGGATGTTACCAGCTGAGCCCAGAGACACAGTCCTTAGCCTGCAAATTGTCATGTTGTGTGTTAGGAGCAGGTTTGCAGATACAAATCTGTTTCTTTATTTCTTCCTCAAGGGGAATGCTGAAATAGGCAGCTTGTCCAGCAGTCCAACCTGTGCTACTTGGTAGATTTCAGAAAGGTGAAGGTTCTTTCCAGCAGTCAAGTAGATTAGACCTCTAGCTTCAACTGAAGCCACAGTTTTTATGCATAAATTGCATGTGTCTGGATTTTCAGACCAACGTAAGTTGGTCTAGTACAGGTTTGGGCAGCTGGTGGAGGCACCTCAGTTGTCCATGGGACCCCTCAGCAGCCTCACAGCAGAAAACTCTACCCAGTGATCCATCATCCACTGGGGTCATAAACACCCAGCCCATGCCCATGTTCCAGTTGCAAGCTACTGCATCACCTCATGAGGCAGAAATAATTAGAAATAAATTATAATCTGGCTTTCTCTAGGCACCTATGTTAGCTGGTGGGAGCAGGGTGGACTAGAGGGCACCTGGAGCAGGTGGTGTTGTCATGCTCAATCCAGCATGTGAGCTGCAGTTGGGTCCATGCTCATCTCTCTTGGAAACACCACCTGGTGCTCCTGGCTGAAGGGTGAAGGTGGGGAACTGCCTGCTCTTCATGGTACCACATCAGTGGGATGGATGATTTGAAGGGGAAAACTGGCTTACTATCTGAGTAAGTGTCTTAAAAGAAACCAATCTTCTTCTTTTTAATTAATTGTTTTCTTAAGGCAGTGAGATAAAGTGAACATTTAAAATAATTTTTGAAACAACATAAATACTGTAGATGGCAGAAATAATGGAAACTGGATTAAGTGAAACTTGTGTTTTACTCACTGTTTCTCTTCCTCCTCCCATTTGCTGTGGTAGGTGCATCATACATTCAATTAAAGCATAAGGTCATTAGGCCAGGGGCTACAGTCTGCAACTGCTGCTTCTGCTGATTATTAGATTACATGCAGCCATGAAACCAGTAGTTTAGCACAGCCTCATCAGAATGTGACAAGAAGGCAGTCAAGGTTCAGAGTTTTATCTATTGGTCTGCTTATGCCCATGGAAACCAGTGCACTTAAACATACATTAAATGTTTTAAGTGGGGTACAGAAAGAGAAAGGAAAGGATAAAAATATTGGAAGTATAAAGCACTGAAATCTTTGGTTTATTAACATGATGTTGTATTCCTGATTTAGGTATTGGGGAATTATTGTTGCAATCAGCCTGCAAGATCTGGTTTGAGACAACAAAGAGTGAGAGGCAGGGGCGAGTAGGGATCAAAGGTAGCACCTTTTTGGGGGCGGGACATTTCCACCAGGTCCAGAGGAACAGCACCACTACCCTCAGAGCAGCCTTATATGTCTCCCCCTTGGCCAAGCTTGCCTAGAAAGGTCTCTAAGACCGTCAGCCTTCTTCAGCAGTATGAACTATATGCATGGTTGTGAGGTTTTTCGCAGCTTGGAAAAATTTGTGCAATTTTCTTTCCAAGATGTCCTCGAGCAGAGGCCAAGCTGTTAGGAAACCACTTTCAAACATTAAACCTAACGCATCTTACCAGGATTTAGGCTCTATGCATCCTGCCTTGACTCTCATGGACCAAGAAACAAAATTTTTCCTCTGCCCCTTTGTAGCTGCCTTTTTTGTTGTGCTCCCCTCATGTTAAATTAAACAGTCCTATTTCATGCAGTCTTTCCTTGCTGAGCACATTTTCTAGACCCGTGGCTCATTGCTCTCTCACTGAACTCTCCTGAACATTCTCTGAACTACTCTCACTGCTCTCTCCTGAACATCCTCTGGCTTCTCCCCATCTTGCAGAAAGTGCCTTGCCCAAAACCAGCTGTGCATCTGAGGTTTGGCAAATGCTGACAGGAGTGGAACGAGTTCTGCATGAGCTTTGTAGGTTAATGCCTCTGTTTGAATAATCTGGTAGAGTGTAAGCTTTTCTAGCAACAGCATCAGATTAAGTTCTTCTACCTTCAGACTCATTATGACCCCCAGATAGTTTTCCACAGAAGTACTACCCAAAAATTTGTCTGTCTAAGCACTGGGTGACATGGCCCTCTTCTTGAACAATACTTCCTTAAAAAGAAAAAAATGTCAATTTTTCATGAAAATTTCAAGTGTCCCTGGTTTTCACCACCGGCACTGACTGTACTTTTACCTCAGTCCCTGAATTTCAATTGGGTTTCTTCCTAGTTCAATATCCTAGTTGCTGGAAATATTGATTTGGACAAAGATAAGGACTTAATTCACAACTGTGTTTTTGGAGTAAATGGCTGAGCACTTTCTGGTATGATTCTACAGTTTTGCTCCCACACAAATGTATTTCACCCAATCTTGGTTTGCCGAATTTGTTTATAAAAAGATCACATCAGCCAATATCAAAAACATAATGAAAGACAAGACTTATGACTTCTATTGTTTTTTCAGAAGCCTTTAACCTCATTATAACCTTCCATAAAGGAAACAGGATTGGTTGGATGCAATTTTGGTCTCATCAAATCCTTGCTGACTGCTAAAAAAATGTTTTGTAAAATCTAATCAGTTTTGTTTCAAACTTTTGGTATTTTTTCTTAAAATCTTTATTAATTTATTAATTTAATTGGCTAAAGCTTCTCTTCTCTTGCACAGATGAAGATGCAGGCGTATGCACGATACCCCACTGTGTAGAGAAGGTTTTGGAAATTTCTGTTGCAAGGCATTGCTGACTCTGGAGGAGGAAGAGACTATCCAAATGGTTTTAAGGAGTATATTCCTAGACATAGGATAAAATAATGGCCAAATCCCATACCTTATGTTCAACAATGAGTGGACCCTTATGGCTGTAGCAAGCAACTCACCCAAGGTGAATTACAAAGGCTTAGAAAAGTTTGGTTACATTAGTCAGTGTAATTTGAGTTTTGAATCCCAACAGTGATTGATGTTATTAAAAGGTGTGGCAGGAGTTTTGGAAAGCTATGGGTAACGTAATAACTTACATCAAGAGTAGACTCAACTAAACAACAAAACCCCAAACAGATACAGCAAACTTGTTCCTCACAAGTAAATGAGAGCTGAATATACCGGAAGAAGAAACAAGTGTTGTTGAGGCCAAATAATGTTGCTGCTAGAGTACAGGAATATAGCTGAGGGAAAGCCTGTGTGTTAAGGTAGGTACTGTTAGCTATAGCAGGTATTTTATATTTGTAGGGTCCTGAAGTGTCAGCAATCAGTCTTTTAAGACAGTGTAGCAACAGTGTTTAGAAAGGAATAATGACAACCTCTGCAAGTATCTTTCATACTTACATGCATCAGACCACCATGCATTTAGTGTTTTAAAGCACTGCTGGGAAGGAGGAAGGTCATGTTTTGTAGAGGAGTTGTGATGAAAATGGGCAAGGGGGATAGGTTATACACTTGGAGTGCCAAAAGCACACTCCAATATGGAACCCATAGTGAGTTTCTTTTGTTTTTGTCTTCCTGTTGTTGTTTTTATTGTTGTTGTAGTTGATTGGGTTTTATTTTTAGATCTGACACAGAGTGACTTGCACTAGTTGGCATAAGAAATCAGTGAACATGACTAGTTTCCTGTATTTTTTTAGTGTCACGCTCTGGTCTTTGGGCTATTTTTAATGGACAATTTTAACTTGATCTCAGGGATTTCTGCACTCTCTCACATTACAAAACCTAATAATCAGTATTATTTCCTCTTACGCCTGTAAAAAGAAGCCAGGGATAACTTGAAGTTACTTTTTCAAAAGCAGCTGGTGTATCAGGAGCTGTGGCTTAGGAGGACTTAGAGATAGCACCTCTTTTAAGGGCTGCAGCTGTTCCTAGGGGAGCCTCCTGCTGCTCCAGGGCTTCCTGGAGCAGAAGCAGCTGCCGTGCATCCTCCTGGCTCTCCTGCATCCAGCAACACAGGCTTGCTGGCCCTGGGGAACAGGCTTTTCTGGTGCAGCCATTAACCTTTCTCCCTCGGGGATTTCAGCTCTGGTTTTACAACTACTTGCTTTTATTAGAGTCAATAAATTTTGTGAGTGCTCAGAGAGTGCTGTGTGGGTTGGTATCAGGCTGGGACACACAGCTCATTCACTGTTAGATTTTCTCTCTACTTTTTCTTATGAGTGCCAGGGAATCAGCAGTAAATCAAGAAAATAGCACAGTACAGGACATTCATGACTGTTCAGATTGGCAATGTGAGGTGCATACTCCTGCAAATGCCATGGTCCAAGACACTGATATATGTATTTTTGTTTCCTAGCAGGGGAAAAAAAAAAAAAAAATTAGCAACTAGTAGAAGAAAAGCGAGTCCTGAGCATTGGATAAAGTAGTTTCCTTGACCTTCTGTTTCCTTTTTATTTGCTTTCTTTTCAGTAGCACCCACATATCATTCTGGAAATAGGAATTAAACAGAAAATCAGACAGTGGGACAGGCTTGGCATGGAAGTGGTGTACTTTCAGGAAATATTAGTTGAGACCTGCCAGCTCCAAGGTGAGTGGTGCAGTCCCAGTTAGCCATGAATACACACCTCCAAAATACTTTAAGAAGCTGTTTGCTGCCCAGAGCCAGTTCAGAAGCCACCACTCTCTCGCACTCAAATGAAAGACACCTACCCTGGCCTTGAGTTACTTTGACACACTGACATACTAAGGACACAGCATGCTAGTTTGTGCCAAACTAGCCATAAAGATCTGTTCCATAGCACAGCAGTTGCTTTGTGGTGCACAGGAAGTGGGGAGATGTGCCATTCACTTATCTGCCCACTCCCAGGGGGACAGCAACTATTCCTGTCCTACTCCTTTGCCTCCTGCCTGTACTGTGAAAGCAACCTCCTTGCTCAGAAATAGGCAACATGAGGCCCTAATCCGCTTTCCTCTTCCACACTGAACATGCATAATCTGCAAGAGAGCCAGGCCAAATCTGGTTATTTATAATCCAGCAAAACTCAGGCCTATTGTCTCCATAGCTCCAGAGGGGGTTTCCTGTAATGCAGGAGAGTGTGATGTTCACCAGCCTAGTTTTAGTAACTTGCTTTAAAAATCTTGGTGCTAAAAATTATCTACATCAAATGTAGCAATATGATCTAATTTAAATACTTATTTTGTTCTCAGAAATACCTACCATCCTGAGTATAAATAGTTTTGTTCATTATAGAGTCAAAAATTATTGAAAGCTCTTATGTAGGTTAACAGTATTGAAATTAGATATTCTGGAATTATCATCTCTGCCTATCCCTTATAGTTTGTTATTGCTGTAAGGCCTCTGGAGAACTATTTCTCTTGATTTTGCATGATATTCCTAATATAACACATTACATAATGTTTTCTAGGGTTCAAGATTTTAAGGTTAACCAAAAAACATTATGTTCTTCTCCAAAGGGAAAAAAAAAAAAAAAGGACACGGGTAATTATTCTCTCAGCCTTCAAAAATCCATTTCCTTAACAGCACTCTATCCACTCAAAAGAGAGTTTATGCTTATGGGGATGGTTTGCTGATGGGCTGTGCGGGAACAGGTTCAGTGTTTCATGTGTGATTCCAAGAAGTAAAAGGAAGTCCAGCTTTCTGAAGTGGGTCCACCTGTACTAGTCTGAAATAAACACAAAGTCATATGGTTTTCAGAAGTAGGAGCAAACCTTGCCTTACCTGCCACTGGACAGAACATTACGGCGCTATCCACAAACAAGATGTTTGTTCCATCACAATCTGTAACTTGAATTGCTGTTCACATTTCTGGTATGAGTGTTTACAAACACAATAGGTGGGAGTGTAAAATAAAAGGATTTGCATTGCAGCACAAGAATTAATGCAAGAGAAGAGAGTTGTGTCCACCTTGTGCCTTTCTTATGGCCCAGCAGGACAATATCTGTTCTTGATGCCAGTCCCAGGTTTTCTTCAGCTTTCAAGAACATTAGAGCAATGCAAAGCCCATTAGAGCATCTGAAGAAATCTTACTTTTTAGGCAGCCTATGTTCTGACTCCTTTCTGTGGTCTATAATCCCTAAATGAGCACAAAATTATTCACTATCCAAAAAATGCCTTATAGCTGATTAAGTGTTTTTTAGACAGGTCCCAAACCTTTCCAGCAGAAGGTGAGCTCTGGCTTATGTCATTCATGCACATCAGAGCAGTTCAGTCCATCAAGAGGGAACATCACAGCACGATCACCTTGATAATAAAGGAAACCCATCCACATTTAGAGTAATGGACTTACTTAAAATGCACGGAGAGCTTCAGTTTCTGATCAGTAGCAGTCAAGCACCCCTGAAGGAGAGAAAACCTGAGGTTTGCCTTTCAGCATCCCAGAGTGGGTAGAAAGGCAGGGGTGGTGTGCATGGGCAGAGCCCACCTGAGGGAGATTCACCTACCCCAAGCAGAATTATGCCCTTCTGCTCAAGCTCTGCCTGTCTGTAAGACAATGTCAGTGACACTGGGCTGTAAGAGCTGAGCTCTGCAGTTTCCCTCATCCAGCTGGAATGTCTGCTTCACAAGTGCATCGAAAGTTTTGGGTCATCCCCATGAACCTGGTCTGGATCTTGTTTATTCAGTCTGGTAATTCCAGAGGAATAGCTCAGCATTTACTATTGTGTGAGATCAGATGGATGGTTTACTGTTTCCAAATCTCTGGGTTTGGCATGCAATTTAGGCACACAGTGTCCTTGGATTCTCCTTCTACTGAATTCATTGGAAATTGGGATAGATACCATTAGCCACAGAAAAGGCTTTGATCAAGGTACCTCTTTTCTATCACAGGGAGTCATTCCTGACCTTCCAGATATTTGACCATCTTGCTTTCAGGGACTGGGGTAATCCATCCCACTCCTCTCATTTCTCTTCAGCAAGTTTCTCCCAGCCTCTGGACATGTGTGCTGTATTATCATGGATTATCAAACACTCCTGGGGGCTGGAGAGGGATTTTGTGACTCACAGCAGCTAGACTTAGGCTTCTCTCTGGCTGAAACTTGCTTCTTTGTGACCCTTTGGGCAAAGGAAAATGGAGCAGAGACCTCCAGAGAGCACTGGGGCTCTGACGAGGTGGAAGGTGGGATACCCAGCTGTGCCTCCCCTTGCCAGTGTCCATCTCCTCTCTTCTGACTTCAGAGGTTCAGATCCTTCAGTAACAGGACAAGCAGCAGATAAAACTTGGGGAACAATGCCCAGTTTCTTTCCTCCACTCTCATGTGTGATCTGCCAATGCTGTGAGCTGTAACAGTTACAGCAAAGTGCAAGTCTGCTGGCTTGAGGTTCCCCACTGAACAGAGCTATCTCAAATTGCTCGTATTGATGTATTTCAGAGTGAAAAGCATGGAATGCATCTCTTCTCCCTTTGTTGATCAAAGTACACTTTTAAATAGTAGCAGTTTTGCACTTTATGTAACAATTTCCTGCCATGGCTGGCTTTGCAGAATCTGACAGAAATGTTTCCTGCTGCTACAGTTAAGTTACTGATAACTTACTGCTGTTTATTTACAAACACAGTGTTCAGGCATCCTTTTCTGTACTCTATTCCCCCCCCCCCCCCTTTCTTGTTTTCTTTTTTTGGAATCGTGTTTTTGCCACATGCAGTCCTGTCCTCATGCAACCTTCCTGTGAACAGCGCTGCCAGCTTGGGTGGGCTACCAAGGAAACACCGAGAATTTGCTGGACTTGAAAAGAAAGCAAACGGACTGTGAATTTGTTAGAGGCTGCAGGTGGTTTTGATCAGCTGAGTGAAGTCTGCGCCGGAAACATTACGGCTCCTGAGCATCCCAGGGGACTTCAGTAGACAGGGCTCCACAGCCACGCTGATGACTCATGGGCAGAAACTCACCTCTGAGAGAGTGGCAGGAGTGAGGAAAAAGTGACCAAGCCAAAATGACTCACAGGGCAGCACAGGCTCCAGAGCAGGGCTGCCCTGGCCAGCTGCTGACACACTTAACTCCAGCAGCTGCCACTACAGCCAGCGAGGAGAAGGATTGCATAACTGGTGAGAAAGCAACTCTAGATGTAGCTGTAAAACCTGTGGCAGCCTAGTTGAAAGCCTTTAGAGCTTACTGTCCAGTAATTTTGTTGCAGAAAGCTGCATCGTCTGTGATAAGTCTTGACTGGATGGGTACAGAGAGTTTTATTAGGAATACACCGTAAAATCTGCAGCTGAGAAAAGCAGCTTTGGGGAAGATGCAGTGTTGAGTGGAGAAATTATACCACAAAGATCTTTTTGCTCTCTTATTTGTCAATGGTAGTCTGTTGAGATCAGCTAGAGATTTGAGACTGCAAAAACCACCTGAAAATACAGGAAAGAATGCACAAGAAACTTGCTCATCCCTTTCATCTTGAGCATGTGTCCTGGAAAATAGAAGTCCCAGGTTCTGTGACTTTTTGGAACCTTCAGGATCTGTTCTAAGTTACACAAAATAAATTTCTCAGTAATAGGATTATCTCTCTGGACAGATTCATGGGTTTAACTTTGGACACGTGCAATATGAATTTGAAACAGTGCTGTGCAAACAGGATACTCTTTCTTTGTATAAAACATCAGCTGTTGGGTCACATCTCTTCCTCTGGAATCACCAGCTGGAAAATATTAGATGAGTCACAAGAATCTGAGAGCTCTGAAAAGCAGCATACACCAAGTGACATACAGGGTGAAAGCTTTAAACCCAGAACTTAAAACACCAAATCAGAGCCCTCAGAGCAGGAACAGAGTTAAACTGCTCTGAAATGTTACAAATTGACTGGTGAAATAAAGCAAAGGTGCTCAGGCAGCACCAGGAATGGCAAGATAGAAATTAATACACAAAGAACATGAGCATCCTTTTCTGACTTTTTTTTTCCAGGCAGTGCTGATTTTGCAGTTACTCTGCTTCCTCAGATAATTTACACCAGCCTACACAGCATTTTGTGCTCTGGCCATACCCTGACAGACAGATGGCAGCTCTATCTGCACTTAAAAAATAGTTCAGATAGATAGGTGTAGGCAGGCAGGATTGTCAGTGTGCTAGTAGGATACCTGAAGATTCTAGGTTATGTTTACATAGCAGTTGAACTATAAATGCAGGATGTATTTTCTTCTTTTTTTCTCTCCCTCTTTTTCTTTTTTCTTCTTCTCTCTTTTTTCCCCTGGAGCAGTAGGCAGGCAGTACTTGAGTATCCAAATACTGGGCTCTTTCTTCAGGGTGATGCAAACTACACCATGTCTACTCTGCATGCCATGTTCCTCTACTTAGCCCAGGACTAGGACACAGGCTTTAGGTGTGGTGGCCACTGTCTGAACTTTGCCATGTGTGTCCATGGGCAGAAAAAGTGCCAGAGTCTCCAGACCCAAGCTGGGATAAGCCTGCACCCTGCCCCTGACACAGGCTGTCCAAGTGTCTCTTGTCCTGCCATATCTTTTTCCACTGGGGCTGCCAGCCTGTCCCCTCTTCTGCAGCTCTTCATTCACAAAAGTTGGTGAAAAAAAACCCCAAACATTGATGACTGTCTCACAAAGCCAGGGTTTTTTTCCTATATGTTCTCAACAGGGCATTTCACAGCTCTGTATCCGTGAAAGAAAATAGCTGTTCCAAACTGGAAAGTGACATTGTGTTTTCTCTCTGCAAACCTTGCAGCTCTGGAGCTCTAGTTCAGACAGGCTCCACACAGGCTCAAGTTCTGAATTTCTGATTTCTCCTTAACTGCTTGCTATATTTCTCTCCATGGTCCCGTCCCCGCCCCTTCCCCCCCGCCCCTTTTCCTCCTGGTCTTTCTTTTCTGTGCACTAGAATGTAAGTTACCCATGTAATCAGCAAAGCTCCTGCATTTCTGCCTCTTACTTCACCAGAACTTAAAATGAACCTTAGTAAACAGGGATGTGAGGGGCCACAAAAAGGGGTCTTGTGCTTTAGCACATAGATCATGGGCCTCTTGGACTCAGCCTGTAGTAAGTGAGTGGGAAATGAAAGTCTAATGTGAATAGTTCTGGAAGTGTGTGGGGCCACACTGTGTTTGCCAGGGAATTTTTTAGGAAGCTACAGAAAGACAGAAATTTCTGATTCTGGACTATCTTTTCTTCATTATAGGATCATCTGGCTTTGAGTTACAGGTAATACAAACGGTAACAGAGCCAACATGATCTGAAAGGTCTCAGATGAGCACTGATAGCCTCTCCCTTGGCCACTTCTTGAGCACATTCCTAGCCTTTCACCTTTGACAGTCTTTTCCAAATATTGAGGTATTACCACAACCTCTTTTATGACACTGAAGTGTGTCTTGCTCTGCCCCTATGAAAAGCAGCTCTTTAGCTTCAGCTTGGACTAAACCAACTTGTTTGTTTCAGTCAGTCCCCATTAGCCACAGTCTCTGCCATTGCTCACAGCAGTCCTACTGCTTTTCCCTGGGCTCTTGCCACTGTGTACCCATGTTGTCTGAGCTGGGGAGCCCAAGAAGGATGTCTTATTCCAGCTGTATCCTTGCCATTGCTGAGTGGAGCTAAACCATTACCTCACTTGGCTTGCTGGTTATACTCATGTTCTTTTTTACTCACAAGAACATGATGCTGATGAGACAGATCTGGACTCATTCCATTTTTTTTAAATTTCCTTTTTCTGTTTGAATTTCTTATGTGGAATATTGATTTTATTTTTTATCTTTTGTAATATGGTAGTACAGCTTTAATACTGGAAATTTAATTAGAGTCTGGCACTAAAGTACAATTGATGTAAATTTTTTATTATTCTTTTTCATATGTTTTCTATGCATGCAGACAGAATTTAGCCAACTTCCAATGAATAAAATTATTAATATGAATCCAATATTTAAATACACATATTCAGGATGCTGTTGGTGGCACAAACTCTAAGGTGTAAAGATTAATGTTTTTTGTATTTGGTAATTAATGATGGAGCTTTTTTAGTACTGGAATTTAATTGATAACACATGCCATTCTCCACTACTCTTCCTTTAAAATATGATAATGGTAACAACAGTGGTAACAACAGTTAGTTCCTAATTAGTGATTTTATCTGCATAGCTTAAAATGCTTTATGAAAGCAAGTATTCATTATTATTTCTGTGTTTCAGAATTCATCTTCGGAGTTTTATTTTTTGCTTGATTTGCTAAGGGACGAATATTGATTTGCAAGTACTCCATGATGCATTATAATAAAGGTTTGAAGTTGGAACCAGTGTTTCCTGAATCAATTTATTTTACCACAATGCTTTCAAAATATTCTTACTTGTCCATTTCGCAAATGATTATTTAATGAGGCAGGTAAAAAAGTGGCTGGTCAAGGTGCTCTGCAACAACTGACATATGAGACATATATAGTGTGCTTTTTTTCGTCCAGTAATTTTATTTATATAGTTTTATACTTTGTCCCAAAGGTGAAAATACATGTATTAAATCCTAGGGGCATTCTTTGAAATGGCCATATGCTTTTCTTTTTTTTTTTTTCATGCATAATAACTGTAACTTTTTGTCCTTTATTTCAATCTTATGAAGCTGATACTATGTGTGTGCCATAGCCACTATTGCAGATGCAGAAGTGTATGCCATCTTTGCTTATTCAGGAAGCTACTATTAATCACAGTGCATATTAAATAATCTTTGTCTCTACAATATCTATACTATAATGAAACCAATATATGTTCTAAAGTTCAGCAATGCGTGTATTACTTTTCCACCAATAAAAGTGTTTTTAAGCGAGGACTGTATCAACACTGTTTTAAATCAAATTACCCACACAAGGGAAATTACCTTTTAATTCAGCTTACCAGAGGTGAAAAATGAAACATATTGTATTTGCCATGCACAGCCCCAGAGTGTCCTCCTGGGGCTACTAAAAATGGCATCAATTGTCACATCTGACACTGCCATTCAGCAGCCTGAGAAACCAAGTATGTGACTGCCATTGTCCAGGAAGCTATCATTTCCCAGATCCAGGTCTGGCATTTAGGTTACCTTGATAGCTATTGTTTAGCAAGCAGCAAAAGGAATCACTTTTTACTTCACTAGATATTTCTGAAACAAACCTCAGGATTCAGGAAAAGGACAGGTGAAAACAATTGGTAAAAGGAAGCCTGCCCTTATTGTAATAAGGAATAGACACATCACAGCTACCCTTAGAGCTTGCATATTTATTGAACAAATCCTACTAAAATAGCTAAAATACATTGGGTACTTGCATTATTAAAGATCACATTGTTACAAAAGCCTGCATTTTCAGCAGTACACAACTGCAACTATACATAAATGCCACAACTGCTGAATATTACTTCTTGCTCTATATACAGCACAGCAGACATATCTATTCTATTGGAAAATAAAGTGTACAAGGAAAGGGATACAGAAGGTAGGGAAAGGAAAGAAATCTAGAAGTGCAGTGCATGCATTGGTATTTAACAGTCAGAAGCTAAGACAGTTCAGAACAAGGCCTGCCCTGTAAAAGGAAGAGCTAAAAGACAGAATTATATAAAAAATTAAGGTGGGCTTTCAGACTGTGTCTAACACAACAACACTCCATGAGTAGATGATACTGCTTAGTTTTGTGGTTTGTGTTATTTTGTATTTATAGTAGTTTGGGAGCAAGAACAAAAATGTAAAGTCCACATGTTGACAGTACTGTGGAAATGTACTCTTTCCCCTTTAGGACTTCTCTTCCCAGAAATTTGCTGTATTTTTCTTACTATATCCCCTAGTTTATGGATTTGAAGAGGACATTAAAACTTGTCCCTTCTTTAAAAAAGGCTCGTAAGAAAAAAAGACAAAAATCAAGAGATTTTGAGAAGTTGGTGGAAAATTATTGCTCATCTTCCTCCATAAGGTGGATAGGAGTCAGAAAGGAGATTTTACGAAAATTACAGTTTTGTGATTGCTCCCACTGTAACTGCATGTTTGTGAGTGGACACTGATAGGGAATCAGTTCCTCACTTGTACACTATAAGTAATTACTCACCTACAGCACTGAATAAGAAAGCCACACTGAAGACACAAGTAAACAAGTCAGTCCAGTCTAAAGAACAACATTCAGAAAAACAAAGTACCAACACCTTCTCAGAACATGGAAATAAAAAATAACTCCATCAGAGCTACCTTGCCAAGGAGCATATTTAAAGTCCAAAATAGCACCATTCATCAGTGTCTCAAATCCCGTGGCAGCATCACGATCACTTACCACAAGGAAACCATGAGTTTCATACTACTTCTATACATCAAAAGAGTACATGGATAAAATATAGAGATATACAGACAATCGATGAAAATAAACTACTAGGCTTGTTACATCTAAATGAAAAAAAGGGGGACTCTCAGCCTCTGCAAGAAGCAGTTTGGGTTGGTGGAAATGGAGAGAGTGGTTTACCAGTTGTGTGTGAGCTGTGGAGTTTGAGTAGTGAAAGACATTGCTGTGGTAGAACCAGGCCTGAGGGCCCACCTGTAATGTTTGTAAACATGGATTCACAGTGTGAAATTCTGAGAGCTTTTGCTTGAGTTAGAATGTTAAAAACTAGTTTTTATGGTACACGTTTGTCCACTGTTATTCTCTAAAGCAAGGCTCAGAGTCCCATAGTTTCTTCTTACACTTGATGATTTACACAGAAACAATTTCCAATATATGACACCATGACCTCATCAAACCCATACACCATATGTAATACGAATGGAGAAATTATGTTTAAAAAGAGTAGAGGTAATTGATTTTGGTGAAATGTTGTCCATAGCCACTTGCTGGAGCTGGGCACGCCCCCTCCGCCTCACTTTTCTTGCGATTCACTTCCTTCGAAACAGGGAGATTTCCCTGTGAAGAGGAAAAAGTGATATTAGCTGTGATCCTGTTTGGTGGGGTGCTCCCTTCTCTCACACTAAGGTTTCCATAGTTCCCTAGCTTTAGTACATCTACTAAACATGATGGAAGCACCTGTAAATACTGATGCCAGAACAAAGGGCTGTTTGAAAACCAGGCAGCACCTGAGAAAAACATTTCACTTGGGCATGAATGAATGTGTCCTAACAGTCAAAAGTGCAAAAGGTCCAACATAAAAGTGTATCTTATTTATGAAAGATCATCTTAATGTCAAGAGAATTTTTTCCAGGTTAGATGTCTCATTTTTTAAAAACCTTACTGTTTAACCAATCAACATAGACTAGTAAGTCACTTCCCTATATTAACCCATCAAAAAGAGCACACTAAAAATACTGCAGTGTCTTTCTTGGTCTGAGCAGGTAAGGAAGTGCTGTGCCAGCTGCCTCAGATAGATCTTTGTTCACCTTACATATTAATTGTGCTTATTCAGCAAAGTTTTTAAACAGTATTTAAATATATGTTTCATTTTATGACTAAGAATGAAGCCTAAAGGCTAAGCACGTGCCTAAAGTACTTTGCTGATGATATGTCACGAGGATCTGAAACAAAAATAATATGTTTAGCTAATAATATATCTTAAGGGAAAAAAATCTGTGTTTTTTGTTTTTAAGTGGTAAGAATTGGAAATGTGTTTTATTGCTCATACAATTTAAGATATGTTTGTCACATAAGCCCAATGCTTCTCTTTGTTTAAGAAATTAAAGTTATCTTCTCCAAGTTCATTTGTTTTTCTGATGTGAGGGTTGTGAATTTCTGAGTTAGGAATTAAACACATGGCAGTTTCCCAATGACCAATAAAGTGCAATTTTCAACAATTTTCCTTTCTTGGCTCTTCAGACCCAGTATTTTCACTGGGATGTTTGCACTTGCTACATTCACTTGTGCTGGGAATGAAGCCATCCCATGGCTCTCCCACTGCTTTTATCACAGTGTACAGGATAAATTCTGCTTTTAGGTAGATGAACTCCCCATGGAGTTCTGCACTGCACACAGGAGCAGTTTTCAGGCTGAGCACAGAGCAAAATTCCTTCCTGGAGACAACTGGTGACCTGTTCCTTTGGGGCATCAAGATATGGAGGAAAAGAGCAGAATTTGGTCAGTTCATAGGCAGAAGGGTGAGGAGTTGTAATGAACATTTGCTACAGCCAATACAGGTATTCTCCAAGAATTTCAAAATGAGAAAATAACATCTAAATTTTAGTGACTGCACAAACATGTTTCCTCACAGAACTCTAGAAAATTCCATCCTCATGATAATATTTTTACTTATTTTTGTTTTACTAAATTTGCTACTTGTGTATCATTACAGGATACGAAGGGAAAACGAGAAACTTACACATGCAAACAGGCACACCACACAGACCAAAGGTCTGGGCAAATTTCCAAAAGCATTGTGTCAGGCAGTTCCTTTTCAGCTGTGAAAACAATCTCAGTCCTGAAATCCTGCCATACAATCATGAGATATAAAGTCCCATGTGACCCTCCTAGGTCTGGAAATAAACTGTAATTAAGAATTGAAGCCTTTTATATTTGTTGGTTGCATGAAAATAAAATAATAATAAAAAAGATACACTTTTGTCTCAAATAATAGTGTTTTTTTTAATCTATTAATTTTACTTTATTCTTTCAGAAGTTCAAGCTGTTTAGCATAGAGTAGCTGAAAGTGCTCAGCTGCAGGACTGAAAATTTTCTGCAGTTTTTTTCACTGATCTATCCTAGTTAATTTTATAGTACAAATGAGAAAATTTACAAAGATGCACAGTTTCTGTTAAAGATGATGCTCTGCTGGAAGCTGGACTATGTGCAACTAATATTGAAGTTGCTTTTGAAGATGAATTGTAGAATAAAATTTGGAGCTAGTTCTAAAAACTGGTCGTTGTACCATCACATGCCAAATATTTTCTGAAGAATTACATAAAGGCTAGGGAAAAAAAATTTATTTTAAAAGCAAGAATCCAGTAAGTTTAAAAGGGAAAAAGATTAATAATATGTTTTGGCTAGTTGAGAAACTATTATGCCTTCTGAGAAACTTTCATTTTAAGCTATGTACAGCATAAACTCACAGCTATTCACAAATCCAATATAATGCAGCATTGTTGCTATGCTGCACATAGTGCACAACTTCATTCCTGTGCTTTGGGAGACACTTGGTTTAATGATGAATGACAACTTACTGAAAGCTTCAAACTTAATATTTTGAATAAAAATCATCTAGTTAACACACAGCTGATTCATAAAATTAGCAAATTCATTTGATGTAAGTGTGACCCTATAGAGCACATTCATCATACTCTGGCACTGCCACTAGCCTTCACATCTGAACTTTTGGAATCCTCTGAATGCTAAGAATGGCAGTACTGCCATACATGCTAGTTTAAAGACTGGCAGACTGGCACATGAGGCTGCAAATAGCCCACTTTAAAAGTTCCCTTGTAGAGGAAAAAGTGTAGAGGAAAGTATAATGTTATCCAGATGGAATAATGGCAGTTTTGTTAACAGGAAGCAGAAGCCTAGCTAATAACTTAAAATTCATCAAAACTATTTTCCTTGTGTTCTCTTCTTTACTTACCTGCTTGAGCCAGAAATTGAAAGGGAATATGGAATTAAAACATGTACATCCTATGGTTCTGCGTAATCTTTCACTACTGAAATTTCAGGTCCAGTTTCACATTTATTAAACCAGTCATGGTAACAGAATAAAATATTATTAATCCTGTCTAATGAGCCATATCTTCTGCCTTTGTTTTGTGGTACTTCTTGTCAAACTCAGATGAAAACTTTCATGCTTTGTATGCTTGTTACTTAAGCCAGGTAAAGCACAAGCAAGATACTTAATAAAAGATAAGCAACACCAACTAGTTTCTCCTGCTGCATTATCATTGACTTTTTCATCTGCATTGCTAGGAAAGCATTGCCAAAATTAAGCATTCAAAACTCAGATGTCAAGCTTGTAAAATCATGAGACCGGCTTAAGAAATATGAGCCTTTGAAAATTAGTATGTTTTCCTTCTGGTGAGCAGCCAGCAAGAGTCCATGTTTTCTGCAAGCCTGAAGGCTAAAAACATAATTATAAAATGAAAGCTGAGATCTTCAGTTAACTGCACGGTGCAAGGAGCCAAGGCTTTAAGAAAAACAGAGTAACATGAGACTCGTGATGAAATCATGAGAGCTGGCTACTTTCTTGAAGCAGTTGTAAAATAAAATCCACTGAACTTTCAATTTTAGGGTTTTTTTTCTGAAAACTTTCATCTTAGCAAACTATTTATTACATGAAAGAAATTACATAAATAACTTTACCTTTGGAAATCCCCCATCCCCACGGCTGGTTGGAAAGATCTTCTGGCTTGTCCAAATCATTGAACCTGGCTGATAAACCTGTAGTGACATAAATATGCACAAGATTTTACTAACAAAGAGAGATTCATTAAATGTAGTGGTGTTCATGTGACAGTTCACATTACTAAAACAAGTCTAATGTCAGTAGAGCTTGGCGCAGAGTGTTTAATGTTTAGTACATATTTTTTGTACCCATGACAACATCTGTCCCTAGAGCATTCCAACTATATTGTTTTGTGTTTATCTGCATTCAACAGGCACTTTTTAAAAAAAAATTAAAGAGCATAGAATGGATTTTTTAAAAAAATATCTCCAATAAATTCTTTATAGAGGATGTCTGTACTAATAAACTTGCTGAGGATATTGTGAGAAAACATGTCCATTCCCTTCTGCCAGAGGTCACTGGCAAAGGGCTGTTTAATGAAGTTCATTATCTTTGCTGATGGCTGCAGGTGACAAGAGCAACACACCTTTGATATCTTTTCACAATGAGTGGTGAACTGGAATGTATAACTTTGTAAGATCACTGAAACAGCTATAATTCTGTGTTAGCACCCTGTATTTTCCACATTAAAGAAATTCCAACACATTATAAAACTCATACAAAAAAATAGCTGGCAGCAGGATTTTGCAGTTAAGGTGCTGGCCTATGATGCCTACAGGAAAATTTTTCTATGTAAAATGGGTAAGATCCAAAGCTGGGCACTGACTACAGTGGAGGTTAAAGTGAATAAATACCAAGCTAATGCCTCTCAGCTTCATGATGAAGATCAGAATATCTCTTCATCTCAGTCTCAGAAGCACTGAAGTGGTCAGGTACAAGTTACATACAATGCTGAAATTTTTGAATTTTTTTTCTTGCTGGATCTTTCTCCTGGGTTCTTGGTGTTTGGTGAATTGAATTCTTTCTGCACGACACCTGGATATCAAACTGTCAGTGTTTTGAGCCAGCCATTATAAATTACACCATTCAGATTTGTGTGCACTTTGGAAATCAAAACTTTCATGGTCAGTTAATTAAGTACTGGGCCAGTTCTACTCACCTGCTTGCTGCTGTGCATATACTGAAACATGAGGAAAGTTTTCATTTCTGTGGATATGCATGTTAACCATTAGCTGTCACAACTAGACTAGTTCTATCCTAGAGACATTACTGGAAGATTACTTAAATCCTCTTCTCAATAGAAAATACTGAACTCTTCTATAATGCAGGACACAGAGGAGAGAAATTTAAAATACAGAGCTCAAGGCAGTGCCTGATTTGTATATTCTCCCATCATTTTCTGCAGTGCAAACCACAGTGCTTTCTACTGATTAAAGCAACAGATTTTTGTCATATCTGAGGGCTCAGACAAGCCAGTTCAGCTCTCTGGGTGTGTTTGACATAAAATAACCAATGCATAGCACAGGGCACTCGGTGAATTCAGTTAATGTTCACGCTGAATATTTGAAACACTTGAATGAAACACACCAAGTTAACCTCTGAGTTCTTCTGTTGCTATTTATAATCACTGGTTACCCGTTTTGCAATTATGTCTTGATTTTATTGTGCAGTCATACTTTCTGTGTGAAAACTCGTGGTGGGAAATAGCAATAGGAGTTCAGCTTTGCCACAGGACACGCTGTTCACACCAGCAAAGTATACAACATGTATATAGGAGGATTGCATAAGCGTCAGAATACAGTATTAGTCATTATCATGAATACCAACTTCTGTATTTTCCATGGAGTCTGAGATGTATTTAGGTTAGACTATAGGCCATGTTATCCCTATTAATAACCTAATAGGAATAAAATAAGCACCTCATGTTAAAGAAAGGAATCCTCAAGTTCATAAAAACTTAGAGGAATTGCAATTTGAGGGGGGATTTTGGGAATGAGACAGAAGGGAAAAGGTGTAAATTGTAAGATGAACTCACAACTATGCTCCGGAGTTAAAAACAACAAACCCCAAAACCTACCACTACCTGCAAAATACCCCACACAATCCCCAAACTATCTTTCACACTAGTTCTGCGTAAAGAAAAAATGTCAATAATATTCTTTTTTCTTCTTCAAAAACAAATACTGTGTCCCATATTGGTAGATAATAATCACATAAACTTATTTCACATGAAGTGACTGCTCTGCTATGACTGTACCAGAGTCCTGAAAGGACAAAGGAGTTTAAGTATCTGCCTTGGGAGCAATGTTGAAAGGCTGGAGAATAATGGCTTAGATTCTGGCCACGTGAAGGAAGATTCTGGAATGGAAAAAAAGATGCCAACGTAGAGAAGTCCACTTATGAGTTACTGTAATTCACTTGAGGGGAAAAAAAAAAGATTAAAACCAAACCATAATATCTTCCTGTGCTTTATAAATGCAAAAACTACTTAGAAGTTCAAATATACTGGTAACTAGGGTATTAGAAAAATATAGAACATTAATTCAGTTACAGCAGCTCAAAATTACTGATAAATGTTGCAAGATGAGCCACAGAGAGAGGAAAGCAAGGCTCCATTACAGAGTAGGATGTAAGGGTTACAACATTCCAGCTGTTAGCATGAAGCAAACACTTCTAAATAAATGCTTCCATTGATACACACCAAATTTTCATTTCTTAGTACTTCCTGTGTGACTGTTATGCAAGTGCAGGCTTGGCTTAAATAACCAAAGTATCAGGATTCAGAACAGAATTACTGAGCTTTAGGGTCGATTGAAAACTACAGTTACTGCAAGTCTGCATAATGCTGACTCACATTGATAGCCTCAGTCTTTGATCCTCAGTAGCCAAACAGTTAAGCTTCATCCATGATCTATCAGATCTGGGAAGAGCTACCTGAGACACTGCTACACAACAACATGCAATTCTGCCTGAAACACTGAGGCCAACTTGAAAATTGGGAATTATGAGTTCTCTATGAGTATGCTTTCAATTTTGTAGCCTCCAGTCTCTTGAAAAATGGTAACAACAAATAATAACATTTAATATAAAAGAAAGAGCAAAAGCTGAGGAAAAGAAATGCCTAGTCTGCTTACCAGCTCTCTCTTATTCCAGAACCAGTGACAGTTTTTTGGGTTGTTTTGGAATGTTGGTTTGTTTTTTTTTTTTTCAAAACCAGGAGGATTAAAAACCAGTAGAGTCTTCTTGACTCCTTTGCCCAACAGACTGAGAAACTCTTTTGCTCTTGTTCTTTTTTACCAAGATTTCAAAATTCTAATTCCTGGTTTGTTGTTTATTTTTTCATTTTAAGCCATGCTTTCTTGAAGGACAATGGTAGGGGAACACAATCTTTTGCCCAGCCTTAAAACAGATACATAAAATAATTTTAGCAAAGCTGAACTAAACATACTCTATCAGTCGCATCAAAATGCTAAAATTGATTTGGTACCCACTCTTCATTCCTATTCACTAAGAGCATCTTTGAAACATTCACATAAATCCATCAAGAGGAAAAAATACCCCAGATTTTTGGCATGCTAAACTTAATAAAAATGAGCATACTCCTGTTAAGCATTCCCAAGGTTTTAATAGTTAAGAAACAATCAAGAAAGCCCCTGGAATTACTTTTTCTGTGTTTTTTTCCTTTTTTTCCCATGTGAACCTCAAC